>JAQGBY010005432.1:0-14654 GCA_034698785.1 Mycogona germanica | reverse complement strand
TCTGAGTTGAACTGTGGCCGGACAAATAAACCTCACAACAACGGCATTGATATATGAGACAGTATTAATAACCAAAAGTGGTAATCAGGATCAGGAGCTATTGCCCCTCACTAAGATAGATCCTCGTCTCGTTCCATCTATCCATTACCATTCGGTGGTACCGAGACACCAGACAGGAGCGGTAAAGTAAACGTATGGTGGGCCACCTCTGACATTTGGCGTAGGCAAACGTGGGCGTTGCGAAAGAAATTGATTTCGTATAAAACGGGGTACAATGTTGAGCGTCACTTGTCGTCGTCAATTCGCGAAGGGGATGGCATTCCCCAATCGCAACAGTACTGTAGTCAGCGTTGCTTCCTACACTAAAAACAATTTACTCCGGAGACCATCTTCCAACTTTTTCAACTTTATTTTAATTAAATTGGCATCGTGAACTTGATCAAATTCAAAAATCATCAACGCCACTTTACCCATTGTGGATGGCTCAGTGGATGCTCATGTGACAGATTCCTCATCAATTTACTTGTGATCAGATTCTGTTAGTGGATAACAAATTTACTAAAAAGAAATATGAGTGTTTCGATATGTTTGCTTATAAGAAATGAGGAAATAGTGTATCGATGTTTTTTACACTTAGTATGTTGGTCAGGGTATTGTGAGGATATTTTAACGCCTTGTTAGTAGGCTGAACTCTTGCTTTCTCTGTGTACAGAATTAATTGACGAAGCCACGCGTGTTGCCACCACCACGCCTGCGCACCACAATCTTTTTTTCCCAATTCGCCATTTATACCAGCGGCGGTTTTTGGTCAGCATTATTGTGGGGGCCATAGTCTAATGTCACGAATAACAAAATTTCACAAAAATAGAACTTTTAAAGAAACTGGCCACGGTTAAAGACTAACGAGAAAAAATTCTGAAACAGCAAGCGATACAACTCTGTATTTATGCGAATTTTGACTTCACATTTTTGGGGAACCCTAATGCTTTTTCAACAGACCAAACTCGGAGTGGTGACCTCAGTGTAAAACTGTTAGGGTATTGTGAAGCGCAATTCCATTGATGACTCCCTTTTGGTTACAAACTTTAATTCCGACTTCGATCGAACAGCATATGAACGGTGACTTTAATTACGACCCCGCTTGCTTTACAATGACGAGCCACCACAGGCTGATCCCGCTCATCTGCGCATTTGGCACGCCACTCACGTTTTCACCCTGCTCCATTTGTATGTGTTGGCGCCCAGTGTCTATTATACATAGGCTGTGTGCAGACCCAGGGGAGTGAGAGTAGTTGATCAGTATTGCACCGTCCCTATATACCTACCCCACGTTTGCATTACTAATTATTTTGCGCCCTCTATTACACGGCGGTAACAAGGTTTGAGCTGGGGCGGGGTTTTTGGAGCTGATGCTGGTGACTCTATGCCTACGTAGTTGTGTGTCATGTCAGCTGATGCTACCACACAAGATCCCCCCCCTTCCCAATCATTTTCAATCCCTCGAGTGAAACCGTAGCTGTGTGTGGCACCGACAAAATTATGCTCGGAAATTTCCGAGCAATCAGTTATATAAATTGGGGGTGAAATTGAACTAGACTTTTTTTTTTTGTTTGTGCAAACTAAATTATTTGTTGGGATTTCTGTGGGGATGAAAGGTTCGGCTCTAAATTTATTCATCGTTGAAGGAAATAGATTTGGCAAAGCTTTTTTCAGTAGAATGCAAAACAAATGTTGCTGCAGGCAGATACGAAATCGAAAAATATAATTGTAAAATTCCCAGTATTAGTGAAACTGTTACATTTATTGTTGACCGAGTTATGGTTTTCAAATTTAACAAATTAATCAAAATCACAAAATATTAATACTTACACATTTCAGTCAAATTTAACAAAATCACAAAATATTAATGATTACACATTTCAGTCAAATTTTGCTGCAGGCAGATACGAAATCGAAAAATATAATTGTAAAATTCCCAGTATTAGTGAAACTGTTACATTTATTGTTGACCGAGTTATGGTTTTCAAATTTAACAAATTAATCAAAATCACAAAATATTAATACTTACACATTTCAGTCAAATTTAACAAAATCACAAAATATTAATGATTACACATTTCAGTCAAATTTTTATCAGAATGATTATTTCAATGATCAAACAATGATCAAGGATGCCACAAACAGAAACCTTTCAGATTATGAATTGCAAATTAGCCACTCTAAAATGGGGCCACAATCGCAATCTAAAATTGTATCCTTAGTAACTTTACGAAAAATATTCTTATGCAGTATGGAATACTCAATTATTTAAGACGTCTTTATCCATGCCTCGAAAGTCTGATTTTCAGAGACTCTCATACGGTCACATGTATATATTTTAGAGGGTACTAAAAGTTAAGACGCTATCAACAGAAATAATCCTAAAATGTAATACGCCTTCCTTGGAAGCATTAAAATTTAATATGCCTTCCTTCCCTGAATTACTGCTTGAAATTGTAAATACCCCTAAAAAGGACGACATGCCTTTTGAGGTCCTACAATTTTTATTACCGGTAATACTTCAGAGAAATCTAAGAAATATGAGTTTTAACTGCTTTTCATAAAACAACTTTCTGTAAGAGGACGTTTCCCTTTTTTGTAAGACGACATTTCATGTCAATTTGGACGGAATATTATAAGATTTTGTTTGATACATGTAGTGGTTGTGATCGGGTACAGTATGAAGGATGCGCCCCCAACCACTGCACCATAAACGTTCCGAAAAATAAACCAGACCGCCGTACGCCAATCTTCTGGAACCTCGTGCACGCTCCAATAAAAATCAACAATCGAATTAGCTGTTCGAAGCAAGTTCGATGTTAGGGAGCCGTGAGTGAGGGCGGGTATAGGGTGGAGGGCGGGGAGCGATGTTAATTGAGTGCGTGCGCCCTTTCGCCGCTCGCTAATGTAAACGTTATTGCTTGTGTCAACCGAGTCGTCAACAATTACCGTAAATGTCACCCACGTCTTGTTTTTTTATTCCTCTTGTTGTGTCACTCGTTTTAGTCTGTGGCCACCGTTACAACACCTCGAGACCTTAGCCCCCAGACCAAACAATGGAGACGTAATTTCATTGAAAACCTCCTTTAGAACCATAGAGTTTGGTGAACGTTTGCAAAAAAAACGGTTACGTGATCTTTTTTTAACCAGCGCAAGAGACATTGGCCGGATGTCTTTTCAGAAGCATTTATTCTAGAAACAAGAAAAACATATTTTCGGTTAAATAATTTATCTAATGCACCATACGTATAATTATGAATATGATTTAACCTCCCCCCCGAAAAACAAACAAAATGGTATCACAAATAAATCAAAATATACATATATTGTTTCCGGAAGTGCAACAACGCTTGATATCGGTGAACCTCTGCAGTGACCACGTGCGGGCATGCGCAGTGCCGGTCCAATTACGGTGGCATGTCTTCGCCATCTTCCCGTCACGCACAATCACCGTCATCAACCCAAAGTTCTGTTCATCCATTGATTTTAACAACGTTTTTCCAAGTTACAGTTCTGGGCCAATCGAAGCCTGTCACAGGTTGACATGTTCATCGACCAGAGTGAGTCGACAGACAACTGTGGCCAGATCCAGTTCAACCTCGAGTACGACTTCCAAGCCTCCACGCTCATCGTTAAAATTATTCAGGTGAGATTCGAACGCCACCTAGCGGCATAACCTACAGTTTAACACGAACATTGCCTGAAGGACCTTATCATTTTTATTATGTAACCAGACATTATTTGAGCAACCACTTCTTCCGAATGTCTTGTGCACATCACTTGTAAATCTTTGCAGGCTGTATTGCGGGGAAGCTATCAGAAAGTTTTTAAAGGGTGGCTTTGAATGTACTTTGATTGTTGTTGGCTCCAAATTGATATCCAAAATAGTAGATATGAAGCCGATGGCAGTAGTAACAAAAAATATACGATGATTGCTTAGACTGCAATCGAAAGCCGGCAACAAGATCGTCGATAAACAACATTTATATCTGATCTTCAGGAAAAATTCCCCCTTTCCAGCCTTTTTCTTGGTTTCACGATTAGACTTTTTGCTCGGAATTTTGGTAACAAATTCATTTATTTATTTTAATCTTTTGGGTAGTGACGAGAGTGTTAGATGAGTTCTAGCGTTTGTCTGTGTGTTTCGGAAATCTACAATTTCTTATTTTTTTCTGAATATCAGATATAAACGTTATTTATCGACGATCTTGTTGCCGACTCTCGACTCTCTTGCAGTCTAAACAATCATCCTATATTTTTTCTTATCCAAATTTATATGCCAAATTTTGATGTCAAATAGGAAAGTTTTCAGGACAAGCTTTGAATGAGCACAGAAATTAAAAGCTGTTCTAACAAATTCAATACCACATTTTGGCAGTGTAATTTCAATTTTAACATTTAATTGATTTTGAGCGAGCAATTAGATAATTGGGCACATAATTTAAATGCGAATCTATCATGCTAAATGGTAAAGCAATTCAGCAGTTCAGCCAAATAATTGAATTTAAAAAAGGGGTTTCGTTGGCATGAGTCAACAGGCATTGAATGGACCACAAACCTATTGCAATTTATGTCCACAGTGCCTGTTGGATGCAATTCGAATAAATTGAATTACACTGCTCCGAGCAATATAAGTTTTATGGGCAGAACTACTCCTATATTGCAGCAACAAATGTCTCCAATATCATAGTTATGGACTATGCGTCCCTCCAGTCCATTCTGCGCCCAGCTAAAATACAATGTAATATCTATGAGGCCACTAGTTGCGACGTCATGCAAATAAATTCGATTGTGTCGACTATGCTACGGACGACGCGTTTGGAAAACAATGCCAGCATGGGCATACATTAGAAGTTGGAAAACGCGATCGATACATTCTATGTAATACCCTTTTCACACTAGACATTGGAACAGCGCATGCAGTTTTGGAATGTTAGCGCTAGTAAGCGACATTGAAACAAATACAGTAAACACTTGAAAAGTCGTGTTCACAGTTTAACAATGTCTCACAGAATAATACATGGTAATAAGTAAAATCGTAAATGCAGTCGGCTTAAAATTGAATCACGTTTGGCCTTCTCATTTGGAACACCACCCCAGTGGACCGAAATATTATTAAAGTTGATCTAATATTGGTAGAAAAATATGTACGCAGTATAAAACTCATTACAATAGATTCACAAGTCGAATGTACAGTATATAAGACTGTATAGGGTGTGTCGGGATTTCTACTCTTTTTTATATAGTGCTGTTTGCATAGCACATGACGTTATCCGAGTTCACTTTCTGATGTGACGAAGGCATTGTGGGCGATCGAAGATTGCCCGATTATCCGATTTTTTGTTCGATCTCAGATCGACCGAACGGAACTCGTCCAATTTGTCGAACAACTCATCGACTAGGAAAACGAGGTGGAAGAGGAGATTGGACACGAGGTGATGAGATAGAGTTTGATGTGTGTTGCATCAAAGAAATGTTAACGGTAGAACCCAGATTTCAAATCAAGAACACTGCTAAACCACGACAATAAATATTTCCCACCACTCAAATTGCCACTCCCACATTGTCTCTCACCCGTGGACCAAAGTGAGAAATGTTAGATCCGTTAACAGTGATGTTCTTAAGTATTAAACGCACGAACGACCTCCTTATTCTTTTGAGGGCCAACTGTTTCGAGGTATGCATTCCAGTTCGCTGCTGTGTGACCAATTGTCCAATGTGGCGCTCTAACATTTCATCTCCATGGCGTGGTAGTACCGCGCGACGCTGATCAATGGTAATTGAACGTAAACATGCATACGCGGCGGTCTCACTCGCAAACATCACGTGACGCCTAGCGAACACGATCGCCTTAATTGAATTCGCCTCCCGGGCCGCCGGTCCTCTTCGTCCGCCCGGATAGTGCAACTATCGATTGAATTTGCAACCGTCGTCCGTAGACATAGCATCGGTGGCGATGAGGGACATGGGGAAGGTGTGGGACGTTTCATCAGACACACCAGAGACCTGATTCTAGAGCAACGTGACCACTAATTCGACCAAAATTTCATAATTTTTATTTTCTGTTGTCTAACGTAGCCATATCTGTACATATCAATTTTATTTCGGGAGAAATATTCAACTTTAAAAAATACTATATACAATGTGGAGTCTTTTGTAATTTACAATTAAAATTGGAAAACGTTAATCGAATCGAATCGTGAATTGTGTAATTGTGAATTTCAAAAGACTCTTTTTAGGCCATGTTGTTTTTATGGTTGTCATTTGATCCATTGGAATTCTCGGTATTTCCCTACTCTTTATTTGCAAGAATGCCACTTGAGTTGAAATTCATTAGATGGAATCATTTAAAATGTCATCGATGCTCGACGATATTTTTTAAATCCCGTCAAAATTGTCGCAATTGTGGTAGGGACCTAAGAGGATTCACATACACGTACTTGTTTAGTCAATCGGTCGATTGGTTTTGTGCGATGGGGTTACGCTATCAATTTGATACGCCAGCCCCTCCCTCCCAATTTTCACCAACCTTTCTACTTTGTGCAAGCTGTAATCATTCGGTCAGTTGGAGATACTGTGACGTCACACGATTGTGGTGACGGACAACAACAACAATAACAGATTCCCCGATCCGTCTGCCATTCTATTCGATCACGAGGACGTTGACAGATTGTGGCCTTCGCTTAAATTTCGTGTTTGTTTACCATCAAGTATGCCTGCTCGCAACATATGAATGACTTGTAATTACACTGAAATTAAATGTGTGGCCCACATGTATAAAATATCATAAATATCGTACACATGGTATAAAGGTTGCCCGGTATAATATATAATCGGATGGTGTTTCAGGCGAAAGAGCTGCCAGCCCTGGATTTGTCCGGCACCAGTGACCCCTATGTCAGGGTCACCTTGTTACCTGACAAGAAGCATCGCCTAGAAACGAAGATCAAAAGGAGAACGTTGCATCCACGGTGGAACGAAACGTTCTATTTTGAAGGTGATAATTTTGATCAACCGTATCCGGCAGTAGTTCAAATATTTTGCGTACATTCACTATTCACTGTACATGCATGAATTTTAATTACATGTAGATAGGCTAGGACAAAAAACATAACCAAGCTCACCTCTATTTTTATTAAATATGTATTATTTTTAATTAGTGCCACAAGTGAACCAGAAAAAAGGACACAATTTACAGTAATGTCAATCTGTGTAATAGCAATTGTCAAGCAGTGTGTAATATGATTTTCTTTTGCACGACGATTTAAAATAAAAGGGGTGACAAAGTGGATACATACAGTAGATGGAATAATTAATTATTTTGTTTCACGTCAATTTCTTTTTTTGTCAGGTTTTCCAATCCAGAAACTCCAAAGTCGTGTCCTGCACTTGCACGTATTTGATTACGATCGCTTCAGTCGGGACGACTCCATCGGAGAAGTGTACTTGCCTCTGTGTCAAGTGGACTTGTCTGAAAAACCAGTCTTCTGGAAGGCCCTGAAGGCGCCTCTCAAGGTGGGCGTGTGCTTTCTTTTGTCGCCGTCAGAGTCTCTGGGCGATAGCTTCGCGCGTCTCAGTTGTCAACTGATGCATACATAACTGGGGTAATTAGTGTCGTAATGAACGTGCTTTTATATTCTGGCTATACTTGCTCGTTGCAGGACAAGTGCGGCGAATTGCTCGTCTCTCTGAGTTATCATCCGACCAGCAGTAATCTCACCATCTGCATTGTCAAGGCGCGGAATCTCAAGGCCAAAGACATAACTGGAAAATCGGGCAAGTTTATGTTTCGTCTTTCATCCTTTCGGTTTAATTGAAGTTTATCACTTGGAATTGGAATTAGTCTCCTTGACTTGATGTCGTCTGCTCTAGACAAGACCAAAATTGATCAAACCAGTGGGTCTTGAATCAAAATGGCTAATCGTTTTGACTACTTTAAGATGGCTGCCGTTTTATATTTCCACGACATGCGGGGCTTGCAGGGGAAATTGAGATGCTTCAGCGAAGAGCTGTGGGATTTGTTAGCTGTAGATTTGGAAGAACTGACAGTGTCACAGACAGATCAGGTTAAGGTTGCTGGTCAGAATTCTGAAGGGGATTGTAGTGCTGATATCAGGGAAGTTATGTGTCCAGCTCCTGACAGAAGTAGAAGATGGGACCACCCCAGAATGGTGAACGAGCTTCAATGTGCATTTGCATCATATCTTAACTCCTATTTCCCTAGAGTGTGTAGACAATGGAATGGCCTGTCAGAGCCTCAAAACTAGAACCTTTTAAAATAAATCCATTTTGTCCCTAACTGGTCTTTTGACCCCCGCCATAGGCCCCTCCTCTCTTGGAGGCTGCTTGCGGAAAAAATTTGAAATTGTAATAATTGAAACCCGTATTTGGTGACCATCTTGTAATTGAAATCAGATCAGATCGCAGATAGATTGTAATTAATTTTCACAGATAGCAGCATTTTGCATTTACAAGCGGCC
The DNA here is from genome assembly GCA_034698785.1 of Mycogona germanica. NCBI lineage: Eukaryota > Metazoa > Arthropoda > Diplopoda > Chordeumatida > Chordeumatidae > Mycogona > Mycogona germanica. Next base: position 6,135 of record JAQGBY010005432.1, on the reverse strand, counting down.
GCTTTGCAATTATGAGCCGCATGTCACGGTTTGCATCCACAAACAGATGACCTCCAGACGTCCACAAGTCACAAATGGGGCCAATTTTGCGGTTGACCCCCACAATTGGCGACCATCTTGGTTTGTGTCACTGGCCAATGAATGTTTTGTTTATTTCTACCTTCTTACTTTTTGTTTTTCACTTCGATCAGATCCCTACGTGAAAGTGTGGCTGCAGCACGGCGAGAAGCGCATGGAGAAAAAGAAGACGTGCATCATCAAAAAGACGCTTAACCCCGTGTATAACGAAACTTTCGTATTCATCGTACCGTGGGAGAAACTGCGCGAGGCCTCCCTGCTCGTCCAGGTCATGGATTTCGATTCGGTCGGACGCAACGAGTTGATCGGCAAGATCGTCATGTCGGCCAAGGGCGGCGTCACCGAATCCAAGCACTGGAACGAGATGATCAGCAAACCGCGCACGGCGGTGCTGCAGTGGCACCGGCTGAAACCGGACTAACGCGGCCTGCCACTTTTTCCAACGCACCCCGCCGTTCCCCGGCGGCACGTCATGAGTTTTGCCCACGGCGGTGAATGTGCGAACGTGTGTGTGTGTGTGTGAGTGGCTCGTGCCACAGGTTGGCTCTCTCTCTCTTGGCTCACGTACGAAATTTAGACCGACGCGAAAATAGTTTGTCCCCTCCCTGCTCCTCCTTCTTCGTATCTCTTCCAAATCACTGCCAATAGCGACATTTCGAAAGTCAAAAAATTGTTTAAAGCGCTGTTTTATTACTCAAATCTTGGAAGAACTGTTTTATCCGTCATTTCTATTCCATGAATTAAATATATCCGTTAGGAACCAGAGCCTGTATATTATGCAATAATAAATTGAAATAAAATTAAAATATTTCTACTGTATAACAATAAACGCATTAAGTAACTAGAAGAAGAAAAATCGTCGAGGTGCTCTTCGATTTCTGCATCATAATGATCAGGTTTCGAGTTGAATAAAACACCAATCGTAATTTATGAGTAAAACTGAGCAGAAACTAGTCCAAGAGATAAAGTGGGCTCCATCCTATTACTAGTCCAATTTAAGAAAGCCAACTTGATTTAATAAAGCAAACCACAGTATGCCATTTATTATAGCCCATAAATCCCATAATGCATTTATTGGAATTGGCATTCGCTATTGGCACTACACATTAATCAATCTTCCTATTTCCCCCCTTCCCCCGTTTCATCTTCGCGAGCCCATCAGGAGCCACCAAATTCCCATCATCCACCACACACACACACAAACACACACGAGAGAGGCGAGAAAATAAAAATTAATTGACTGACCGACGCGCCACCTATATAGTCTATATCACATCTCGCATCTAATATATATTCTATATCGAATTTTCTCTGGAAAAGCCTCGCGCTACACGACGTCCTTACCCCCCAAACGCGTTTCGCCGGGGTTCTCTCGCAAAGTCTATAAGAAAATTGCGCGCGAACGGAAGTCCGAAAATGATTCCGTCGAATTAATCGCCTGTAACACAAAACTTCGCGTCTCTAATTAATCGCAACGCTGACAAACAGTTTTAAAAAAACAAACAAGATATATCTAATTATTAAATAAGGACATTGTTTCCCAGCATCCCAACATTTACCAGAGGATCAACGAAATGTAGATGAATGATATAAAATGAATTTACGTTATACGAGACCGGAACGCAAGTCGATATTGCTGTCCGCCATCTTGGGGGAAAATCCAAAGAATTAATCTACACCATCTTGGCGTTGCAAAAAAATAAAATCTCGGATGCATTTTGGCTTGCGGTTACTATTTTCTAGGGCCGCCCCCTCTCCTTCTCATGCACCATACGACTCAATTATATGTCCTCCCCTCTTTCTGTTATCTGCGCGAAAGTGAAAATACGTCACTGGCGATTGTGGTGCACCCTATTGAAATAATTTATTGTACAATGTAGATAGATCCGACAAAATGGCGTTTTTTGTCATTTTTTTCTTGGCTATATATAACTTGCGGGAATGTTGCCGCCAAATAATTTCGTCGTCGACCAAATACATGCCAACGAATTGTTTCCTGTTTATTTTTTTCATGGTTACGTTTGTACATACAATATATCGGTGATTGCTTTTTTTTTCACTCAAAATCAAGAACAAAAATAAGAGTTTGGAAAATGTGTGCGTGAATCACGAAAACCTGAAAATGCTATATGCAATATAAATCAATTGTCTGCTCGTTTTTGCTCCAAGTAATTGCAACGTTAAGTAAAATTTGTGGTGCCTGGAGCGGTCACGAAATGGCCCAAGGACCAAATGGCACAACAAGGGCCATCCATTAGATTTTCCCTCGGTGTCAAACTCAATTCGGAGTTTACTTTCTGAAAAATCACACCCTAGTGCACATTATTCGATACACGACATGAAATAACTTATAACAAACACTATAAAATAGGGTTTTCCTTATTATTATTATTTTTTAGTTCAACTAAATTGGTTTTTGTCTTTGTGCGGTTTCAATAATTATGTTTTCTTTCATATACAGCACTATAGTCCTGAATCTTAACTCAAAAAATATTTTCTTACCGATAATTAGATGAACGACGGTTCCGCATGACTTCAAGATGACCGTTATGTCATTCGCCAGTTCTTTTTTTTTTTCCTTCTTTCTTTTCAAATTACCACCTTGGCTCATAATCTGTACTCAGAAGGATAAGTCCATTTGTTTCTTGGGTCATTTTGTAATTTTCCGTTCGATAGCGGCGATGGCGCATGCGCGTGATGGAGTTTTTTTGTTTCAGTGGAAAGACATCGTTAGGAATTATGGCGAGAGCGAACGATATTCGTCGGAAATGGTTTTTGGTGCACACACACACACGACTGCTGGCTTGGTTCATGTGAAAAAAAATGTCGCCTCTCTAGCATACTACATTACCTAAGTTGTATTATAGCCGCCACCGTCAGCTTGGTACTGAAATATATATATATAGTGAGAGAGGGAGAGAGAGAATTTTTTTGGTAGCCTCGCTTGAATGACACCTGTCCCCCCTCCCGCAACATTCCCTCGTGACCCTAGTTTATACCTGTGTATAGAGGTTTAAGTGACGAAAAAAAACTCACGGGCGAGCTTGGATTTGTATCATCATCTTTCACTGTTTTGGCGAGATCTCTTTCACTCTCACCCCCATGTGTATAGTGACTGTATCTCTTCGTTTTCACTTTTTAGGCAGCCATGGATTTGAAACTGTCGACAATATTGTTTTTCGTTTCATAGGACAAGTGACTAAAAGACAGGTGTTGTTGGCAAAAGAATATATCTGACGCGCCTTAATTTCGAACGAGCGTCCTCACAATCCATATATGTACGGGATCCGAGTTAGTCCATTGGTGATGGATCCTTCAATTAGATAATGGATGATGCGTATATGATAGGCGATGGATCCTTCAAATGGATTAACAAGATACACAAAATTTTAAATCACTGGACCTGTCGTCGACCATCGTCACTCAGAAACTAGAGTTATATCCTAGATTTGTCTCGTTCGTCTGTCGCCGGTATTAATACACACAAATAGCATACGCCTGGAGTATGAGAGAGCACGAAAAATAAACTACCACATTTATATAGGCCTAAACCTACTTAAACGCGAAGAGAATAACGTCAATTTTTATGATGTGGGGTTTATACAGTAGACAGATCTCCTTCCGTTTAGCTATTCGGGGTAAATCTATTTGATCGTGGAATAGGACGTCCCCCATTGCAAATTACAACCCTTTCCCCCTCCCACACATTGATTTCATTCCGTGACTCTCCACTGACCCCGGTCATCTTGATTAAATTAAAATTGGCATAGTTGAAAACTATTCATAGACCCAATTAAATATCAGTATCACCTAATATTATTGATCGTTCTGTCTTGGCGAGCTTTAGAACATTTTATTTCAATTGTCTTGGATGTTTCCAATGTTCAATTTTCGCGAAACTCAATTACATTTTCGATGCTCTACTTTCCTGGTCAGCCTGCTGACCGACCTGGTCACAACATTCGAGAAATTAAAAAAATTACCTATATCGTCCTGATTTCATGTTTCAAGAAAAATATTGGTATCTACAGTACGTTTCTGATTTTTCACTTGATGATGATGATGATATGGCATTATTTTGACTGTTTATGTTTGTATTCGTTCGAAAAAAGACACAACATTAAACGTGTTTAACAGAAACCTTTCTATACTATGGTCCGACTTAAATTTGAATCCATGTTTTGTTTTTATACAGTATTTTTATTAGAATTTTGATCATATATATAGACGACAAAGGTCGATTAAGCATTTGTTATTTGTTTAGAGCATACCAAATATAAGATACTTTAGGTAAACGTGAGTTCAAACATAGACAATAGCGTGTCCAAACACTGAAAAAAAATGGCAGTAGCCTTGGTATAGGGTAATCTAATTTAGGTTTGTGGTCGCATAAAAGTTCTCTCCTGCCACATGGAAGGAAACAGCATTTATAACAAGTTAGTCTGTAATAGACAATGCCAAGAAAAATAATTATTCCATCATATATGGGAGGGGGGGAGTTGCTGCCTTTAAAATGACAATGAAAATGTCCATTATGTAATTTGTTGTGGAAGAGTTATAACAACATGGGTAATCTAATCTGCTAAAAGGGAATATATGGAATGTGAAGTAATCTACTAAAAGGGCTCCCTAACGTGACTAATCTATATTTTAAATGCGATATTTATATAGTACATATACTATATGCCCTAGGCTGACTCAATTTATACGGAGATAGAACGGATTTAATAAAGTGGGTCGATCCCACATGTCTTTTCCAAATCAGAAATTTATTACTTTTGGTTTATTTATTTATCTGATATATTTGTTTATAATTGTCAAGAGTGAAAGATTTTAATAGTATTTAATCAATCGTTGGTGTGATTCAGAGCTCATCTAAAAATTAACACATTTTGCGGCATTAGCGTACTGAGATTGAATAGCGTCTTGAAATTTTCCAATATTGAGATTTAGGAATTTTTTATGCGTCTTTCGATAAAAGGGGGTTGGGCTATAAATCGTATCTCAATGTATACATCTGTGTTTGTCTGCGCGAATAAGGATTCGAGACTTTTCTTTGTAACTAATTTATGAACATGTACAGGTATTATACAGGTAAGGGTAGCCCACACAGGAGGAGGAGGAGGATAAGATGTTCTTGCTGGGTTGCCCACTCTTTTTTTCTCATATTTAAAAATGTACCCAAAAGCGAAAAATCAAATTTCGTTTTGTCCTAACATGGCAAATGCATAATTAACGAGCAAGTGTGAGAAATCATTGTGACATTTGACAGCGGACGGCCAAAAATAAACATGCGAATCCGTCACATCTATTGAATGTACAAGTATAATTATTTCGACAGGTGTTTCTTCGGATCAGTAGTCGTTAAATACCCAGTTCCGATTACAGTAGCTGTAGAATCATATCAGTTATTAATTAATTGCCTTAGATGTTATGCATATAGACGTTATTATCTTTGTTGTTATTGTTGTTTGTGGTTAAATCAGTTTCGCTCACTCCTCATAAGAGACGATTTTTTTCTTCAAAAAAATCATCTCAAGATTTAATGATCGACACTTAAGTTCTCTTGTTGAAAGCCTTGAATTCCAATGACGATTTTTTTAAAAGAAAATTATGATCGAATGATCGTATTAATAATCGAAAATTTGACTTACGATCAATTCAAAATTCCTCCATTTGCCAGAATATAATAAAAGGGATTTATTCAAGTAGTCATGTTTTAAAAATACGATTATATTGATCAAAGTTGTTAAAAAAATAAAATACAAATAAAATTTATTAAATAAATGTTTATGAAGACGAAAATATGTGCTTGTTTAAAGAATTTGATATGCTTGTTGAGACGTCTATCCACCTACTCATAAACGATAGAAATATTCCAAACGGGGTATTATTTGGTGGACATGTTCAATTATCCAAGATAATGGTCACTTGAAAATACAGGTACGATTCTGTTAGCCCAATCATTGCCGTCGCCACTACCTTGAACGAGTGTTAACCTTTATGGTGTGTGTGTCTCTCATTCTAATCGTGCTTAATTATTCCAGCATCAGCTTG
>JAQGBY010005431.1:0-14659 GCA_034698785.1 Mycogona germanica | reverse complement strand
TTCGTCCGGTGCTGTCCCGGAGACAACCCTTATTTCATTATAAATTTATTATGAATTTATTATGAATATTTTATTATTATATTTCTAGTACGACTTTGCCTCTTATATACTTATATTATATTATGTATCACATACAAATAATTAGGCTACGTTTCTCTTAATTAAATTACCTTAAGCGCTCATAGTTATGCCGGGTGGGCGCTAATTACCAAACGCAGAAGCCATCGTCTAGACGGCAATGCGCAATACGCTTAAATCATCGTTTCCCCAACCGTCATTTTAAATGAAAAAAATTACTTTAAAGTAATTCCAACAAAGTCCGCCCCCAGCTTCATCCGACTGGAGCATTATCCGCATGACGAACATTTCCGAACGGGTGAACGAAAGTCAATAAATTTTAATAAAATAATTTTCAACAGAGCCGAGAGTTGAAATTAGAATTTTAGAACATAATCTGGAGCATATTATATTTCTTTTTTCTTCTAGTAACACCCTGGGATACGTTTATGTTGAATACAGAGTACGATTGCATGATTCTTAAAAATAAAATTTTGTTATGAACCCAAAATCTGAAAATGGTTTGTCATGGACATTTAAGACAAAAACTCTGTACATGGCTCTCACATAATGCAAATCGTGTCTGCATCGCATTGCAAGTAATAAACATAATGATTTATCCTGTTTTTGTTGACTGTCTATGTCAGTGACTTGTTAATCGACAGTCGAGAATAGTACACGTCAAATTATACCTGTAGTCTGAAAGTCTCGACAGCAGTAATGGAAAAAAATGGAATGAAAACCAAAACAGTCAAAGAATACTGTTTAGGCTACGGCCAGTCTCAGACAGAAGCAGCACAAAGAAAGTTGAGATGTTCCCGAAATTGAAGAACAAATCGTTTGAATTAACCTAAACTACCATTAAATCGAACAATATTTTTAAAAATCTCAATCTTTAAAATAATATGTTATCAAATATTTGTGTTTTGCAAATACGAGCGTGTATCTGTTCAATTTTTCATACTGAATTACGTTGAACATTTTTTAAATTGTAAATAACTACTCATTTGTACAGAAGGGCGTCGCGATTAATTAAAACCATGCGATAAAAGCTTGTGTTACAAATTTTTATTTTAATTCCAGGTGCCTTTGGAGTGTTTGCTAAAAATCTAGTAGCAAAAAGCGAATTTTTGGACTACTTGCCACTGCTGGATATTAGCGGGTAATAAACTAAAACGATCATATGAATCGAGCCTTAAAATAACCACACACGAAAAATATGTAAGAAGTTGGCAATGAAATGTTTAAGCATAAATGAAAGAGCATTGCGCAGCCGTGTAAAAACGTTATTAATTGAATTTTGTGAAACGTACTTTTAAAACATACGTCACCCTTTTTCCTTCGTCAAAATCCAAAACTATTTAGAAAACAAATTAAGATTTCGATTATTTTTTTTGTTATAACAGATAAAGCAAGCGTTGCTAAGTTGCTAAGCTAAATTTATGTTTAAAAAAATGGGGGTTGTGCCCGGGACAGACGAACGAGAGTTGGCGATATCTTTTCTAATATAATAATAGTAAACTATTATTTAAAATGAAAAAATTTAACTAGAAAACCGTGAGAACTGACGCTACAGATAAGTTCCCATGCTTTTCTAGTTTAAAAGAGTTATCGCCAACTCTCGTTCGTCTTTTTCGTCCGGTCTGTCCCGGACACAACCCCCATTTTTGTTGAATATAACCCAGACGTTATTCTTCCTATTCTATTGTTAAATTTATGTTAATGGACATTTTCCGACCCCTCAGACGGATGTTAAATATTTCCATAGAAGCCATTAATATTCAGTACATCACTTGCTCATATCTAAAACACAGATTTAAAAAACACTACATACATTAGTCACACATTTCAAACATAAATGAGTTATTTTGATTGTTTATTTGATTTATGCGTTATTCTATTTTCTAGGTGTCCAACAGATCCGAATGTGTTCCCGTCTCTTGAAATGGAGAGGGGCACACGGGCTCTTGTGGCGCCATTTAAAGCCTTCCGGTTCGCCTCGACGGGGAAAGTGAATTTCGAAGTGCAGATTCAGTTCTGCCAGGACGCTTGCCAATCGGTATTACATTTAATAAAATCAGCCATTTCAGAAAGCACGTATTTACCCAATCAGCCAAATACACTATAAATGATCGGAAAACTGCATTAGCAGCATTTAGAATTTCTCAATATTCTCATGTACAATATATTAGGGAAAGGTTTTTTAACTTCATGCGCGAACTTAAGTTCTCATCTCATTTTCTTTTTAAACATTTGCAATTTGAAAATATATTTAATTGTCATTTTTGACCATACATTCATGACATAAAGCGACTACTCACTTTCACAGGGTCGATGCCAATACGGCACCACGTTCGGTCGCAAAAAGCGAAACGATCTGCACTCCTCCATTGCGCACCCCACACACCATCAACCAATCGCCTTAACGACGGAAGTCAACACCAGCGCCACCTTCCATCTCGACTCGACCACCGTGATCAGCAGTGTGACCGAAGAGGCCGAGCCGACCACCGATGAACGCCCGCCCACCAACCCACCGGAAGTGGCTTATGGAACGCCACGTCCGGTCGAGTCCAGCGACAGCATTGACTCCGCCACCACCCAGTCCACGACGGGCGCCCTTCAGGGACGATCGGCCATTCAACCGGAAGTACAAAAAAATACTCCACCGATTAACCAGGATCCTCCACCTAGCAGAATGGTCTATTCGGTACAACTTCCTGTTCATGCTGTGTCGGAACCGAACGGAACGGTGGGGACGACAGCCGGACAGCGGATACCCGCGTTTGCTGGAACGGTAACTTCGACCACACGAAGACCGGTAGCCGCCTTTCACGTCAGGTATCCGGTTCCGCCACAAGTGAGACATGGAGCGCCTAACTTTCCGGACGACGCCAAGTTGGGATCGTTGGCCGACCACGGAATTCCACTAGAAGCGCCACCGTCACCTGCTCCGGCCACCTCCAGCAATGCCTACCGATCACCTGACGGATTCTACAATTGGAACCAGCAGCAACAGCAGCGACCATCTTTTCAGTGGTCCTACTCTCCCTATTATCACGGTGGTGGCGCCCCCCAGCGAGATACTCCGGCGATCAGCACACCGAATCCAGCGGCGCAGGTGCCACCAACCCGAGTGATGTCATTGAGCGTGGGTCTGCGTCCAAAGGCGTTGGATGTAACGCGACTGTCGACAGTTCCTCCGCCACTGCCACTGTCGCAAGCGCCGCCTATCGGTGGCGCCAACACGAGATTAAATGTGCTCCCATTGGAGTTGGGTGACACGGAGGTGGAAGCGGAGGACGACAACCTGATCCCGTCGGAGATTCCCTTGCGATTGTCACTGACTGTCAATGACGATTTGGACTCGGAGCGAAGGGCACATTCTGTGTCGGTAGATGATGGCAGTTCACAAAATGGGGATTACCAAAACAGCCGAAACGGTGTTCCAAAAGGTATTTATTATTTTAAGAAACGCCTCGTGGCGCTTTCGTCAAATTTCATGTCAACTTTAATTCGTGTTTCTTGTCATTCGTAACCACCAAAAAAGTGCGTTTGCGCTTGCCGGGATTGACACAGCAAAAATTGATGTCCCGCATATCCAACAATAACCTTTAGTGTTACGGGCCACATTCTTGACCTTTCTCAATTTTCTTTCAGATGTGCACCAGGTGCAACCTGACACTATTTGCTCACCAAAGTCGACGGTAATCGCGTCGGTGGCTTGCCTCATTCTCGTTCATCTAGCCGTCGTGTGTGGCGCCACCGTTTGGTTTCGGCGACGCTTCCGTCTGCAGCGCCTCAAGGAGGAGCCACTGTCTTCGACCGTGATGCCTTCTGTCGGCGGCCTGAGTCGATCGGCGGCTGCCGCAGCAGCGCCTCTATCGGGCGCCGGGCAGCAACAGTCGGTGTTCTACCGATCTGGCGCGACTTCCGGTCTATCGAGTACGTCGTCCACTTCAGCCTCGGGTCTGAACTTTCGCAATATCGATTTCTACAATCGATTTCCGAACAACTCACGCCACCATTCGCCCATTTCGATGCATCCCAGCCACTGGATGACCGAATCGCGTCTCAATTCCTCCTCACGAGCCAGCGACTTTCTGGACACCTCCGACTGACTTGACAAATCAGATCAGCTGACCGACGGTCAAATGTGGTCGTGACATCAAATTTATTTATTAGGTAATGCACATATGGTCACAGGAGGAGGATCGGCAATATCGTGATAGATCAGTAAAATAGGAAATGTGGACAGAGGAAAAAAACAAATTCGGGTTAAACCAAGAAAATCGTGGTACTTGGAATTTCCTAACACATGGGAAAACGAGATTTTTAAACGCGGTGTCTGGAGTGAGTTGCTATTTCGGTGGTACGTTCATTCCCAGGTTGCCGGAATTTTAAGAATCGACCACCATTTGAGCTCAATGTAGGAGAACTGTAGGGAGCACAACGTTCTTTCGAAGGTGTGATCATATCATCGACTATGTGAGATAAAAAAATATTCTGGAATCTTCTGACCATCAAATTGGTTGATATCCAAATTTTATATTGCTCCATACCAAAAATTCATTGTTTTTTGTAGTATATAATATCACTTTAATTGATGTAGTCAAATGGTTTATGGTGGGGTCTAAGGATTGTCCTTATCTCTGGGTATATTGGAAATTCTGCCCATTTCGTCTAGGGTCTCAGGAGGATATAGCGTAAACGTTATTCTACATATAATTGCACCAATTTTGTTTCCCTTAAAAGGTATAAGGTCATCAGCAGGTTTTCTAAGGAAAATTATACGAAACGTGTGCTGTTTTCGCATCATTTAATTGTTTACAATTTCGTATTGATAGCTGCATTAAATCCGAATACCCATGAGTAAATTTTAAAAATAACTATTAACTTTTCTGACAAGAACGTCTTCTGTCGAATCACATTTGCATTATAACATAATTGATACAGATTCGTGAAGCCTACTTATCTGAAAACAGAGTTGGATGAAATTGGCCGTATCTGCAAAGTATATCTCCCTCTTCTACTTAAAGTGAACATCGAAATTATCACGCATGTATTAGCATTCGGGTTGCGTATTCGTTTATCTCATTGGAAACCATTTTTTTCTTCTTCTTTCTTTTGCCGCAATCGATAACCATTTTCCAGTTTATGATTTCCGCAATGTGTATAATAGCCATACGCAGTCCTTGGCGAACAATCGCCCAGAGGTAGAGACGAGAGTGGCGCCCATTTGTTATTTGAGCTGTAGTTTCAAAGTTCTGGTTGGTAGCTAACTCGGACAGCATTACTTGAGTTTAATCAGCTCTACTATATACAGAGTACAAGCGAATTAGTTAGATTGAGTTCCCCCGGTCCGTTGAACGGTTATCTGGCGGCGCCACACTTGTCTCTGCATACTTGTGTGAGCGACGTGTACGGTGGTCAAAGCATATTTGCCAAATTATGATACGTGGTCAATTTTTTCGTGCATGGCTTCATGCATGGTTTTGAAATCGATTTTGAAGAAGCGCACGTATTCAGGAAGCAATTTAAAGTTGCGTTGCCGACTATCTGATATTACCTAAAATTCCTTTTCGAATATATATATAGGTAGAAATAAATGTATTTTCATTGAACTATTTGGATCTTTTAGTTTTTACAAATCAATTTTAGAAAACAATCCAAAAAACAAAGATACATCGGTTTTTTATACATTTTGATCATGGATCGTTTAGTTTTTACAAATCAATTTTAGAAAACAATCCGAAACAAAGATACATCGGTTTAATTTTGTAAATAAAATTTTGTTCGGTTTATGTTATAGAAATAAGCATCTAAAATATAAATGAATACTGTATACAGGGTGTGTATCTTGATAAACAGAGTGTGATAAACTCTGGTTTTCATAGACCATTTATTAGGCGCATTAAAAATGCTAATTTATTGTAAACATCATTTCTATTTGAAGTTCATACAATTTGGAATTTTTTGAGTACTTGTAAAATGTATCAAAAAGCTCTACAGTTAAATTTCAGAAGTGCTGACCTAAAGTGTTAATAAAACTGGACTGGTGAGGGATATCGTTCAGTCGTGGTTATTAGAGAGAGAGAGAGGTCAACACGGTTTCGTCAAGTCATACTCGAGCTTCCGGTTATGTGGTTCATAATTTGTATAAGATTAACGTATCTGACACTTTCTGTTTTTTATTCGAACTAGACTCCGTACTTGACGGTACAGAAGAACGAACCCCCCCCCCTCTCTGTTTTGCCCTCTTGCGATACACGAATTCAGAACACGCGATACCATAAACAATAAATAACAATATGCGATAGATAGCATTCAAAAGTGGTGATGCCACAAAACGAGTTTCATTGCTTTGTGATCAAAGATTGGGCGTGCATGCGGAAGTACCAGCAATTTCATTTGTCCCCCCCCCTCTTACCTCAATATATGCAAAGTTGCGATGCAATTGAGCTGAGTATTTTTTTAAATATGACGTTAAGCTAGAGTGTAATCTTTCTTTACGCGACAAATTCCTCGATGCTCGTATTTAGGAGTTAGGGGTTGTGTGCATTTAATCAAGGGTGAGCAATAAGCAACATCATAACTGCGAGATATTTTTAGAGATTTCCTTTTAGATTCCGTTGCAATCTTATCAGCAATTTAATTTATTGCACATAATCCAACGGGAACTTGAAATATACTCGTATCTTCAATGTAGTTTTAAAATGGTCACCCCATTCGAGTTTAGTCTCTCTCCTTTACGATGCAGGAACACCTTCATAAAATTTTATTTAAAATATAAGGGCTTGGCAAAGGCATACAATTTTTCAAATATTAATATTTCCTTTATTCTAGCATTTATTTGTTTATTTTATTTAGACTTTAAGCACTGTTTTGAAGTATCGTCCTCACAGATACTATGCATTAGAGTTTTTGTTCTTTTTAACAAGGTGATATTTTCATACATTTCAACTGAGGTCATCGTTCAATTTGTCGTTTATTATTCTTAATCATGCGAATAACATGTTTTTTTAGAAATGCTAGGAGAAAACAATTTATTGCTAGGGATTCACCAAATAATTGATTTAACGTCGACATCATTGGTTCGTGTTTCAGGCTTGGGATCTGAACGCGACAGTTGGGTTATAGGCGGTTTTGGACGTGGTGATGGGTCATCTTTAATCAAGAAAACACTTGAAGCTATTTGTCTTATATTATACAGCATTTAGTTTCCGTGTGTGTACCTGTTCAAGTACTTGTTGAATCAAAAATATGATTGTCTTATGTAAACCTGGTGCTTACCCATTTGTATTCGATTAATGTTCTCTGGAAGAATTGGTTCCTTCTTCCCGACATCTGTTTTCATTGAATGTTAAGATGGTTTTTTCTTTGAAAAGCAGCAATTACAATGTGAATATTACCGAAGGTTATTATTGTGTTAGCCGTTTTGATAAATTATTGTCGCGCGGAGAGATTTTTATGTGCGAGAGGCAATTGAATTAATTGTAAATAATTACTTTTGGTGAATGGAGTAAATAATGTATTATTTGATATAGTATCCTTGTAATTAATTAACTACTCCGTAGTAGCTGTGTGCATGACATTTTGAAATGTTTCTTGCCTGAAGTCTAACTGAAAGCAATTATTTTTATGTTAGATAACGAAACATGACATGCAGACAAGAACGTTAAGATTAACAATCGATAGTGTTTTTGAGACTACAATAATTTAACTAATTTTGAATCGACTTCATTGTGGGAAACATAATAAATTTCTATGCAAATGACTAAGCATCGTCCTTGTCATTTCCTGTTTACCGAACACTAATTAATATCCATAACTTATGCATTGTGTGCATTTTCGAGTGTATTCTATAGAAGGGGAAAAAAGAAATAATTCAGACACAGGCAGCTTTCCGAGCATTGGTTGGTGTGCTCATTAGCGAATTATCAAGGAGAAACATTCTTTTTTCTTTGAAGAATCGCAAGCAATCAATTGCAATATGTTTCACGAACAACATGTACTTAAGTAGGGAAGAAAAACATATAGTTACGAGCTTTATAGTTCCACCTGACCTATTGACAACAGTGAAAAGCGGTTAGTCTCGTATATGAATCACATATTTACAATTATCCCATGTCAACCAGTTGGGATTTGGGACACAGTCTACTACTACTGCACTTCAAACGGTGTTTTTCCATTTTCATTTTTCAATTAATTTCATTTTTTAATCATTTATTTTGACCAGAACGAATGACATAATACGAAAGCCTAAAAATAAGTAGATTTCACATAAAACTGGAGACAGGCGCTATTATAAATTTATAAGTATAGTTTAGATTTGTTTTTTGGCACAGTGAAATTTTCAAGCGGAATTATTTTGCTATAATTGGATGACCTCTCTGGATCGGAGTCCAATAGGTGATATTTACCTTCCTCTTCAGCCTTTACACACATCTTTAATTTCTAACAAATTTTGAAATAAAATAGACTTTCGCGATAAAGACCCAGGTTCCAGTAATCTTACGGCTAGCTGAAATTAAATCTGACATCTAAAAATACATATTGTTGCTTTAAAATAATTTTATTATTTCGCAGCGATATTTTCCCCCATTAAGTTGAAAAATTTCCTCCAGCCTTCCTCACTATGTGAATAATCCTTGATACTGTTTAATTTCCATTTTAGTAATGCATTAAAAAAATTATTATTGATTGGGATACCTTTTGCATCGGTTAGCATCATCAAAAGTTTTTGGATAAACGTTCACGTCTGTAATATGTACTCGTACAACCACTTTCAATTCGCCCAAGGATAACAACAATTAACGCCAAAAGACGTGCGCACACACTTCGAGTTGATAGTTAAATTTTTGAAAAAGAAAACCGTTCATGAAACACCAACCAGTGGTCTAAAGAGGTGAAACGCCTAGAGAGAGAGAGAGAAATGGAAGGACGAACCACACCTACATTTTACACCTGAAGCTGTCGATGAAGATGGGTTGGGGGCAGGGATAAAGATGTGGTATATAAATATGGCTGAAAC
The DNA here is from genome assembly GCA_034698785.1 of Mycogona germanica. Lineage (NCBI taxonomy): Eukaryota > Metazoa > Arthropoda > Diplopoda > Chordeumatida > Chordeumatidae > Mycogona > Mycogona germanica. Next base: position 5,568 of record JAQGBY010005431.1, on the reverse strand, counting down.
TTAACAATCAGTTTTGGGCATTCGCTTGTCATTCCATTGGCTCGGCCAAAACCGCTTATTACGACCAATTCACCTTTCGCTCGAGCGAACTTGATTCCTATTGTTGAGACTGGTACGAGCATCCATTACGACGACGTGATGGTCGCCTAGAATCACAGTTTTGCTCTAAGTGTGGATATAAACGGGCTAATTTTGATCGCCGTTTCGCTCGACGCGAGATGCGCCTAACTCGATCGCGAGACTGCGACATCTAGCGTGCACTTACTTGAATAAAGCGAAAATGTTAACTTGCATGTTTGAAAACCAGAGACAGCTTAAGTGAGTCTCGATCCACAAATCTGTTCACTTTTGCGATGACTTCAGGTGACCCGATTCTCGAGAAATATTAGTCGGCACCCATCCTATATTATAAAACTAAGAATTGGATTTTCATGTCCGGAGACATAACTCTCGAACGGCTCAATAAAATTTTACATACCGTTAGTGCACCACCATAATTCACTAGCGACGGAATTACATATCTCAATTTTCAATATTTAATATTAAAATAACCCTTACCAAATTCTGGATAATCTCCCTTTTGCTTCAAACTTTTAAAATGGCGTCTCCACATCAAAAGCATGACGTCGTCGATTTCACGAGACAACCAAGCAAACCAGATAACAGTTCCAACCAAGCACACCATACCACATACTATTACCGGAATTATATTTTCAATATAAAAATAGAATAGCAATATTAAAAAACATAAAATAATCAAATAGATATTTTAAAAAAGATTATTTTCCAAATTAAAATAACAATTGTCAAACGATTGAAAATCCAAATTTTTAAATACTTCACATTTAACGTGTGCGTTTATCGTGTGTTATCGTGTAATCGTAAAATAGCCGGTAAATTTAAACAGTTAATTTTTTATTTCATTGGTGGTTACTGAAAACTCAGGCAAAGCCGGGCAACATTCTTGTTTGTTTTTTCGTAATTTCGGTACGTATGAATCAGTGCGATCTTCGTCATATTGAACGTCATTTTTAGAATCGCTAAGTAAAACGATGAAGTCACATACACAAACGTGCACGATACGATGGCAATTAAAAAGGAATGTATTGTCAATAAGTGTGCGAAATTTCAATCGATTTTATTAACGATTTTCAATTTTAATTGTAAATTTTAAAAGACTTCATTTTTTTAAAGGTCACACTGTATATAATTTTGACCAATCAAACCCTGGAATTAGATGATAATTTGAGATTAGGGGCGAGATTTTGACATTTTCACTGCTTGATTCTGTTGGTGGCGCCATCTATTAACCGAAAACCAGACACCAACGCCCTCCAGGTTGAGTAATTGTCACTCATATGCAATCGCGGCGGTCAAATTATATTGAATTTCGGGCAACTCTTGTCGGAAATGCAGCTGCAGAGTTGACTGTAAAGGATCGCCCATTCAGGTAATTAACGTTTTACTGCTTGAGGCATGACGCAATTTATTTTTTCAATTTTTCAAGTACTTTTAATATTATTGCTAGCATTAGGAAACGTGGGAAAGAGCCAAAACATTTTTAATTATTTGCTATTCGCTAATGCTATTTTCGAATATAAATGTGCGCACGGTACGTTACCCGTACTTATGTGCAGATTTCCTCAAATTCAAGGTGGTGGGTTAATTGCTGGGCAATTACATTTTTTTTATCCAGGCAGCTTAATAATTGACAATAAATTCTCTCGACCTGAAACGTAATCGTCAGTCTTGAGTGCTTACAGCTAAGAATGAGGAGTGGTCATGTTTGTTGGTCATGTGTCGTTAATGAAGGAAATCGGAAGCGAAGAGTGGTGGTGTGTGGTGAACACGCTCATCCGTGCAGAACAATTAATTCAGTTTCGCCGTGATGCCAAAATTCCGAAAGCCCACGCACACCGGGGCAATAGACGTAAGAAAGTGGAGCTATTTACCACTAATTTATATATATTTACAAATTAGAGATCGCATTTTCTCCCTTAAATTCTGGATTTAAAATTCGGAAATGGCCAAATAGTATCAAAATGTTAATCGCAGCGGCGCAGCTTTTAACACTACTTTAGCGAATATAAACAGATTGTGCCGTGATCTTGAAAGCTTAACAGAAATCCTATGTCCTAATTTTGTTTATAACTAAGAAATTGTCAACATTTGATTCGACCATATCTCCCCATCCACCTCGCCAACAATTGAAAATATACAATTACGTACTCCGGTAGTCGGTTACATGCGCACAATCGTGATCTTTAGATCCCTTTAGTGTGAAAATGAATTTTTACGAATCTTGAGAAAAATGTGAACCTCCTTAAAATGTTCTCACAAATTGATGTATGCGACTATTTCTGTTTTGTGTTTTAAAGATCCCTACCTAGAAAGCATAGGCTAGACAAAATTACCAGGTCGCCTCCTCCATGGGGGTTTAGGGGGGGAGGGAGTTCAGCTATAAACACACTGGTGGACCTTCTTAATAAATTTCTCAAGCCAAAGCGAGCGCCAAATTTCATTCAATTCAATCAGGCGATAATTGTACTTAAGAAGTGAGCGTATGCAGAGATCGAATCACCAAAATGGGATTAGCGGTGTCAAGCAATCTTCTCAAGACCGCTAGACTTTTAGCACATTTTAGCACATTTAAAATTGGGCGAAACAATTTTTCTGAACACAATTGATGCCATCAAACATACAGTAGACAACGCAACCGCATTCAAGCACGTTGAAGTCTAACGTGCTCACGAGTGCGACACGACTATTTATCGACATAATTCTGTAAATAAATCTGCACTTCCAGAATCAGGCAAGGGCTCGAGAATTTAGCCAACTGAAGAAGGTCACGCATGGTCAAGCGAAAGTCATGTCCAGTCAGGCTTCCTCCAGAGCAAACAAATATCTGATTTAATATTTGTCTCAACACGCACCAAAAATTTAAGCTTAAAGCGCACATTGGCTGTGTCAGCTGACCTTATAATCTGACCGTGTTTCCAATCTCTATTGGACGTGGTCCCAGCGCCAATGGCGGTTGGAAACAACAAGAAAAACGAAATTGCTGCAAGTTTGATCCTCGTACGGCGCCGAATGTAGTGTGCGCTGTCCATTAGGGGGGAGGTCTATCTTTTTTTAACTTCATGCACTGTTGGTAAGATGGGAGGTGGTGGGTGTTTACTGTTTGGCGCGCGAACAGCAATACAGAAATTATTTTTATTGTTGCTAATTTTTGTTCTGGTTCGGTGAGGGGTCACTTTTACCGGACACAGGCTAGCGGTGAATTGCGCGGTCGGCCGTTTGTCATTCGAGCCGTGCGGTCAGTTTCTTCTTTCACCCACACACACGCAAATCTTTCGCATGATGGTTTCTCACTTGTTTCTTAATTTTCACTAGACTGTATGTTGTGTACCAACCAACCTGATGGCTGGAACTAATTTTTTTAGCGCTTCGTGGGAATGAATGCATCAGTAAATTAAGTAGTGGCTTTCCCTGGTTTAAAAGCAAATCAGGGTACGTCAAAATTCATATCTTGACTTCTGATTGTAGTTTGCCATTGCAAGACCATTTTCAGAACCTCTACAAACTTCAATTTAAATAACTAATATTTAAAATTTCCTTTCTTTTACAAGTACAGGTATTGATTGCTTAATTCAATTGCAGCAGTAAATCTTATAAGCTGTAGTGGTATAAGGCGGGTTTTTTTCGAATTGAGAAACTAGGGGACTTACTACAGTATCATCATAAGTTGCATAACTAATTGTTAATTAATTGTTTATACGATATTATCATATAGTATCACCCGCCAAGACTGCATTTTCCGCCCATAACTCCAAAAATCGACCTACATCACTTTGGGTTTCACCGCATCAATATATAGAAGGTATCATTTCATTAGGATTTTTCAGGCAACCCATTTTTTTAAGTTTACCCAAGAACGAAACAGTCTTCTAACAACAATGTGTCGCCACCTGATAGAACATTTTTGAATCTCAAATTTTTACTAAATGTATCGTTCTATCGCCTTTATCGTTCTACAGAGTACTCTGTATAAGCCGCGGCTGATGTTTTGGCTCGGCTAGTTTCTAAAACGCAAATGGTCTTCCCGTTGGATTTAAAATTATTCTAATAATTTTTCTAGTCGAGAAGTCGTTTCGTAGGATTTTGTTCTTTATAGTCTTGACCACATGGAGGTATATAATTTGCTCTGTTCTTGTGCTTGGCTTCTATATTATAGTAATGAGTAAGTTGAATTTTAAAAAAAGAATGAAACAGTCATCATTTGGATGCTTTTTTCATTTGGTTGAAAGTTGAACTTTAAAAAAATGAAACAGTATGCAAACGGCAAATGCAAACGGATGGATGCAATGGATGCTTTTTTAATTTGGTTGAAAGTTGAACTTTAAAAAAATGAAACAGTATGCAAACGGCAAATGCAAACGGATGCAAATTTTAAATTGCTCTTATCTGATTATTGCTGGGACATTGGAGCTGGTAAAAGAAGTTGGGGAATGGCCAAGCACGCTTGAGCTATTTTTAATAACATTCGGTCATTTTAATTCTTTTTTTTTTTAGTTTCACGTCCGTGTCTGGGCAACCCAGCATTGCCGAGATTTAAATCTGATCTGCATTTTAAAAAAAAGCAAATGTGAAGTTTACAATCTTCAATACAATCTTAATGCGAACATTGCTAGTGTGTCCCAAGAACGATTTTTAAAAAGCAGAACTCGTTTCCCAGCAAAAACACTGCCGCTGTATGGACATTGCACCAGATCGCCATGAAAATAGAAGTAGAGGTGCGCATATAGGAGGGCCTGATTTGATTGGGGAGCCTTTCTAAATTTATCTGCGCTTCTTTACGAGAAGCCCACCACTGGGACGATAGCAAATGCCGCTAGTGTGGTTCAGCGGCGACGTTGTTTCCTCATCCTCACGAGACCCTCTTCCTGAATGACCCTTTCATTTATTTAAGAAAAAGTGAGTTCTCTGCGCACTGTTATGGTAGTGCACAAGTAAGCTCTTCTGAGTACTACATTTCGGAAACGCACAAACGTCTTCTCTTTTATAGATGCCAGTTTTTACGGTGTAACTTATAAAGGCCACAATACCGAGCTGCAATAGCTGGCTTTGCTAGTGGTAATGTTGACAGACTTGTAGCATCCATTAATTTTCATCTTAATTTGTGAACTCAGTTTTTTTTTTAATTTGAGACGAAATACTTAGAATTTTCTTTTACCTCAAACACGTACCATGTGGATGCGTTAATTTACTGCGCGAGATGGCGCATGTTTACACCTTGACATGTGTGTATTTTATGTTCAAATAGAAAATAAAAAATAAGGCGTTGTCTGTCACTTTCTGTTATGAAAAAATATATTTGGCTAGAAACAACTGAGGCAGAATTAGTCATATCGGGTCATTTGAGTACATGTTTTGAAACGCGTTATTACGCTAAATATTTTTGTTAATATATCGTTGAAATAAATTAATGACTATTTTGCCGAAAAAGCAAAACGTTGAAAGCTAGATAGATATAGCAGTGTAATCCGAAAGTTACAGTAATGGTGGATA
>JAQGBY010005430.1:0-14660 GCA_034698785.1 Mycogona germanica | reverse complement strand
GTACTTACGGTATGTTCATTTTTATGCCATTTCATTGAGCCGTTCTGAAATTTTGCTCTGCACACCAAAATCCAATTTTTTGTTTTATAATATAGGATTGTTAAAACTCAATTTAAGTCGATATGGTTTCGTATTATTTTTGTTTGCTGTTGCAAAGTGTTCGTTTTCGGTTTAGGATCTTATGAGGATCACATCTAGCAGTTCCACCCCAAACGTCATCTCGTCTACAAATGCATGTATGTATCGCGATGAACAGAAATTATATTTATTGTGATCGACACAATACTTGTCCACTATAATTTACAATTACGCTGGCTTTATAGCCTATAAAGAAGTGCGTTACAAAGTCACGGCAAATGCAGACGCGGAGGTCATAAGCAGACGAGATCATTCTCGCAACCCTTGGAAGTTGAAAACATTGATCGTCAGAAATCAGGTTATGATGCTAATACTCTATTTAAAATGTGGGCGACTACGGGGTTCTTTCTTTGGTCAAGAAAATTTCCGGTATGTATCTCAGTCGAATGCTAGCTAGAACGTAAGTTTGTGAATAACTATAATTTTGGTATGTTGCACTTTTGAAATTTATTCAATCCAAGTTTGCACTTAATAATAACAATCATTCTAATCGTTCGCAAGCTAGATAAGAAAAAGTCTTTCAAAGTGGAGTTCAACATTTTTTGTAATGCTAAAAATTCGAATGTTAAAAATATTTTGTGGAAAATTATTGATAATAATGAAAATAAAAGATGTGAAAATGAGAAGAGACTTAAACTTAGACGAAAGCAGCTTAATCGTGACGCAATTTGACGAGTAGCATCCGCATCAAACGTTTTGCTGAACTAACCTCCAATCCCCCACCACCATAAAGGCATTCCGGAAGTTCCGTGTATCATGCCCTGGGCAGTCAGATTACATCTGGCATTATTGTGGGGGTACATTACTGCAAAACGTACGGCACAATTGAAAGTCGCCTCGTATTAGCAATACACACCTTGCCCCTAAGTTATTGATAGGCGCTGCGCTTGTCATAATGACGAATGGCATCCGCTATACGTTTACGCACACTCTATATACCCGAGTCTTGTTGTTGGAAGAAGGAGGGGGGAGGAGGAATTGCGATCGTCATTACCGACATATTCATACACTCGGAGATAGAGGAGCCTCGTCGCTGCCCCCCCGCTCCCTCCCCCATGATGGCGACCGGTGCGAGATCAACTCTGGTGAAATACGACGTCCAGACATTATTATGAGCGCTTGTCACATTTATTAGTCGTGCCTGCCTGACCCCCTATATATTGAGATTTGACAGCGAGTTAACGCCCATCGCGTGTGTAAATAGACACCAGCGCCACTAGTGTCAAGCAGCGACACTACTTTCAGTTAGCACTCTTGCAGATAGAATATATGAATACATTTTTAGGAAATATCATATATATATTTTTTGTGGCGTGGAGTCCACTAACTCTTACAGTTTCCGGCCAACCGTCTACATTGGATGCACTAGGGATTCGTTCCGGTATCGAGTCAACAGCCCTCTATTACGTTAGGACGTCTGGATCATATTAATAGGAAATGGTGAATTCGGGACAGACCGAATGAAAAAGTGAGGTCGCCATTCGGTTCGTCTTCTTCATTCGGTCTGTTCCGAATTCACCATTTCATATTCACCCTTTATTAGATGACGCCCACTCAGAGAATCTGATCATACGTGTGTTGATGTAATTTTTTATTAACCCTGAGAAAAATTGGTAATAAAAAAATTACAAAACAGAAATTGTTTGAGTGGGGAGCCAGCCATAAATATTGATATATGAATATATTGATATATCTGAAATATGAATATTTGATTGAATATATGAATATGAATATATCTGAATATATTGATAAGTTTCAGTGTCAAAATGTTTTGTCTTTAAACCAAATCTTAGTAACCATTAATTGGTTTTTAAAATAAAAATTCCAAACTTACTTATTTATTTTATTTTAACACTCAAAATAATAATTTAAACAATGCCATTTAATTTAAGTTAGTCGCCGAAAGTTACTAGTACTTAACATTTCAGATCAGTCGTCTTGATTTGCAGCGTATCCCGATTAAAATAAAATGACATATTTAATTAAGGAGATGATGTAGACGCCGACGGTAGTAAATACAAAAAAATACGTTCACGTACCCACAGCGTAGTCACTATATCCGTAACTTGTGTTCCTACATCTCCAAGTTATAATATAACTCTTGTAATTATTATTTTATCGTCTCAACGTGCAAGTAATAATTGTTATTAAATTAGTTTCACGGTTAATAAACTACATTTTCCCCGAATCTTGTCGCCGTTATCCTGATTGCAGTCCTTCAATCTCTCCATTTTTGTATATTTAATTATATTAGTTATATTACCGCTTGTTCTTTCTGTACAATATTTTGAAACCCATTTTTCAAACCAAAGGTAACCCATGCAATGAATCCAGGGGCCACATTTTCGTCTTTCAAATTTGATTCACAAAAATCAGATTACGTCATCTGCGCATGCGCACAATCCACCAATTCCACTCATTCTGTTTTATGCGCATGCGCAGATGACGTAATTTGATTTTGGGATTTAAATGTGAGAGACGAAAATCTACCTCCAGCTAACCTGTTATTGTCTATGCCCAATGAAGAGAAGTCGGAATGCGATCGATACAACGCGATTGGATGGACGACGCGGCCCGACCCGCAGCTGACTAGCAAATGTATGGATCTCTCGCGTTCTGATGGGGCTCAGAACAAACAAGTGTAATGCCATAATAGAAGGCCATCGCGCCGAGACGTTTTTTCCTAAACTATAATTATGGTTTCACCGCGCGGTCGAAGACACACACACACACGATCGTCGGCACTTATCACGCGTGGAGATCGCGCTGATCGACGAGGAGGTGACGGCGCTGGAAAATACCTATTTTTGAGAAAGAATTATGGCGCGCTAATGATAATCTTCCACCGGAGGCGTCAATCTTCACTGAGTCCGTGCGCGCCGCCATTACAAACACAGACGTTTGCATTAATACAGATTCGTAAACTGTGTCTGTCTACTCCTCATATCAATGAATGCATCAACTTGCATCGTTTTGAATAAATTTTAGGCTGCTTCACAGAAATTATACTGCAGAAAGTAACTTTATATCCATAACAGGACAGACCGGGACGATAACTTTATATGTTAAGAAGTTTCTTAAATAGTAAAAAACCTGGAAGCTGTTTTTAAGATAATGGGAGCAATGTAATTAAGATACTGCATTTTAAACTTTATTATTTCATACTTAACTTAATAGACCAATTAAGATTCTGAAACTATAATTTTAAAATAGCCGCTGGATTTGTCCAGGCTTAAGGGTGGTCGGAGTCCTCACTCTCGATAGGAGAGGGAGTGATTGGGTATGCCACCCTTTAAAAAAATAAAAATAATAAAAATACTGAAGAAACTCAAAAGATGGTCAAAAACCTTTCATCACGCGTAAAGAAATAATTTATTTATATCTATTTATATCTTATATATTTATATTATATGACCAAATCCGTGCCATATCCTTGGCCAATATCCGTGCAATTCTTTAAATTTTCCCCTCAAGTTCAAGCGATTGTTAATAAGTTGAATCCGAAACTACTTAACTTTAATTGGTTTTCTGTTATTGGGAGATTTGTTTAAGTGTATCCCCCTCTCATCCATCCCTCCTTGCACACAAATGCGTGAAGCTTTTTCACCATCACCCCAAGACCTTCGGCTGAAAATGAATTTGTTGGTGGACTTTTGACCAGAACTTCTGTTGCCATTGCGATAACTATCACTCATTTCATAATTGTAGGAGTAACTAAAGTAACAAAAGTAACTAGAACTTTTGTATAATGGTTATAAAGAATTAAACCACTAACAAGATACGTCCTTGCGTGCAATAACATTGATTGATTGATCAGTTATATAACTTACACTTACAGGAAGCACAATAGAAAATTTATGACAAACCATTAATTTATAAAGGTGAATCTTTTCATTGTATGGTATTAGGAGGATGAGTAACAAAAAGCGCGTGGAGATGGAAGTGAATCTACGTGTTTTTTTATATTCATCCCAAATGTGTTTCTTGTTGCCTTGCCTGAGTGTCAACACTAGTAGCTCTCGCCGATCCAGGCCGAGATAAGATTCTGGCCAACGCGAATTATTTAAATCTGGTTTGAGTGACGGCTAACGAGAAGGGGGTCGCCGCGCCATCGCAAACAAGAAAACGCTAACTTTTGTCAGTTTCTCAATTTCCCGTCGGAGGAGCGCCGGTCTGATGTCCAGCATAATAGCTGATTAAAAGCGGACAATGTTTTTTTTTGGCCATTTATGTAAATGGCTGATGTGTCTCAGCAAACGTGGCGCCACCGTTGACAAGGCCGTAAACCTATTAATCCGATGCCGGCGCATGCAAGTCGGATGTAAGTGATGTGACACGTATTTGGAGGCGAGAGAACGCCGCATCGCGATGAGAATTAAATTTCCTTACCGATTCTGAGAACGAATTTGAATGGACTGGAATGGGCCGTACTCATTATGGACCGGATCTGACTTGACGAATGCAAAATGGCCGCCGCCAATGACAGTCTTGAAATATCAGATAATCGTGCAGTCGATGTAAATGTAAACGTATAATTAACAATAAAAGGGGAGTTGTCTCCGGGACAGCACCGGACGAATAATAGAGTGTTTTCTATTATTGTATTTGTGAGTTTCGCCAACTCTGTTCGTCTTTCTTCGTCCGGTGCTGTCCCGGAAACAAACCCCATTTTATTATTATATTTCAAGTACGATCTTGCCTCTAACGTTTAATTAATTTTATTCACTCTATTATTCAATATTTTAATCCGGGTTATTATTAACCCAGGCGAAGCCGGGTACCCTTCTAGTAACTAAACAAAAACTAGATAGCTTAGCGGCATAATCCGAAAGTTACCGTGAAAAACGATGAAAAGAATGATATTTATAAAGATCTTGTTGATGCAGAGTGTAGCGTGGTCAGTCAACGAGTTTCTTTTAATTCCTTTAATCGTTTTTAACTTTCGGATTAGGCCGCTTTTTGATTTTATTCAGTGTAATCATTTTTAACTAGTCTTTCATGATAAAAGTGCCTGAAATTAAATATTGCGATCGGCTTTGGATCGATCCCGGCGCGTTAAAAACAAATTTGTCTGAAAAAATAAATGGATGATGATTTTTCGACACATTAAGAAAACATCTCCGGGCACACATAGGCAATTTTTATTTTGCTTAGGTGTCATACAGGGGCAATGATTTAATGAATATGATGTTCATCCAAAACGCGCCCCAGTTGGTACAGAGAAAATTCAGTTTAGCACAGCTTCGTCAGCAATAAGTGTTGAGCATTGTTGCATGGAGTGCGCAAAATAGAGATTGAGCTGTATCTTTTAATTGCGCACCATCCCTGCCGGTTGGTTCATCATCCCACACCTAGTTCTAATCTCAGCATCTGAGAACACCTCGTTCCTTTGGTCGCCGTGTGTGGCGCTATAAACTTGTACGACAACTTTGTGAGCCACAATAGAGGCCGGCGGCGTTTTCAACACCTTGTTCGAATTCATGAGTGGGGTATTGTATATATTTTTCTCGTCTGGTTGTATCGAGAGATAAGCGATTTTTGTTTTTGTAAACTGAATTGGGCCTTTGTTGTCTACCCACGGACGTGATCTACACCGGTCCGTGTTTCGCAGCGAAGATCGGACGATTCAGTGCCGGAGTTGAAAAGAAAGGGAACTGTCACATTGAAGCCACTTGTCTAGAACTTGAACAAAAACTACACCTTATTTAATTATCGAAGCAAACGATTAACCAGCCAAAAAAATTGAATAGAGAGATTTTAAATATATTTCCCGTGCGCTTTTTCCCCTAAAACTTGATCAGTTTAGACACTCGAAATACTTAAGAATTCCTTTCTAGAGGAGATTTAAACGTATTTTATGGCCTCGTTCATTTGGTTGAATGCCTAACGATGATATATAACGAGTTCATATGATGGAGTCAACCATTTATTATAGCTGCTAATTACAAAGGCACACTTTGCCTGCCTTCAGATAAATATTCAGATAAATCTCTTGACATTTTGAAGTTAAACATATTTTTTAAATTGAAAGTGGAACGACATTTAAGGTCTACTTAATTCCTGGGATTATAATGTCCATGTGTTCCTATATGCCACAGAAAGATCATTAACTACATTCATTGAACATGCTGATTGGTCGAGAGAAACCTAAACTTAATTAGAACACAACAGATTATTTAATTGCAGATTAGACAGGGCTCTAGCATATTTAGATCTTGTCGCCCGAAGTGTAGTGCATCTAATAATTAAAAGGATAATTCGCTATCTCATGTTAATTATGTTAATTTGTTCCAATTATTTTGCTACAAAGCATCGAGTATCAGTAACATACTTACAGTCTTGCATTCGTTTTTGACAACCGGCAATTTTGTGTACTTGTGCTAGTAAAATAAATACAGTACAGGAAATACGCCTCTGCGCTCGAGGCACTAAAATATTTAAATATTGACCATGTCGTTTGTTGCAGTTCGTTCTGGAATAGGTTAGTTGACCAAAATATATATTCGCTAGATAATTTGGCCATAAAAAAGTTCATTTTCCTGGCAAAGGCGTTCGATTATTTTACATTTGTTAGATTTTTACTAAACTGAACTCGTATTAACTGAACTGAACTGAACTCGTTTTAAAAAAGCACTAACAAATTACAAATTACTAACAAAAAACATGGTATTCAAGTCAGATCCTATTTAGATTTGAAATATTGAGTAGTGTTGTTGAATTCCGAAACTTAGGTTCCAAACACAAAAGTGCAAAAATCTGTAACGGAAACGAAGCGGTTGTTTCAAACATTCAACTCGCGAAAGGCGTTCTTTTTTAAATAATTGTAGCGTCCGTAACATGAATTGGTAAATGTATCGTAACCCTACCCCGAATTTTTGCTCATAAAGAGCGATCGAATATTCGATTCAAGTCAAAAGTGTTCCTCATACGTGACTCTACCAGTTCCATGAAACAATGCGGCGATCTGTTTGATAGAGGGTCAGGTGTCAAGTTGGGTAGTATCTAAACTAGTGGTTCGGTTAGTACAGGTGGAATTGCAACAAAACTGCATAACAGCTTTTTTTTTAAAGTATGATATCAACCAGGTATGTTGTCTTCCGTTTGTCCACCTCCATATATGCATAGGCGAGTGTAATGTCCTCTTCTCCTATATCTGGATTTCCAAGTATTGCCTGTATATTGGTAATACCGACACCTAAATTCGAAAGAGTCCGCCTACATTTTTACACTGAAATGGGATGGGAGGGTCTAGTTTTGTATATCTGTAGTTTGTTCAGTTCTGCCACAGCATTGCTGCCGGCAGAGGCGTTGCTGGATTATCAGATGACAAGACACATTTATGATTATAAAAATGTGAACGGGATTAAAAATATAAAATTAAGTGAAATAACTTTATTAACTCACAACATACATGGAAGTCTTTGTACTAGAACGAATGATCAGTAAAAATGAATCGTGTGCTTTATAAAGGTTGTGTTGGGAAATTAATTAAAAATGATATATATGCATTATGATCAGTCCAATCTCATTTGCAATCACAAGACGAAATTAACATCAAACTCAATTAAAAATTAGAATTATTTGATAAACATGCGAATATATAATTTTCTATGCAAACATTTCATTGCATATCTTGATGAATAAATATTTTAGCTTCCATTTACAGCTTAAAAAAATACTATTTGTATTAATGCCGGCAACATCGAAACTATTAATAGCACCGAACTAGTAAAATATTCGGAATTACCAGTAACAAGCAGAACAGTTAATGAGACCCATATGTAAGCAATTGGTTTCGATTATTTCAAAGGGTTGTGCGGTTGTTCTTAATTGTTTCCGCTTCGTCATTGTGTTCTCCGGTCGGTGATATTTCCACCTCCGCATCCGCTTGTATAAACGAATTTTGATCAATCTCCAAATGTCCCGGATGCTGGCCAAATGATCTCACCTCCACTCTCGGAATTCTCTCTTTATCCCCTTCCCCCTCTTCCATGCGTCCCTGCCGTGTTTTATCAACGGTTAGTTTAAATTTGGTCTGTCCTTGTGGTCAGGACCAATCATAAAATTTCGCGATGTTCATATTTTCTACCGTTTAATGTCAATGTGACTGTTTCCAAATTTTCATTTAATACAACTTCGACTGGGATGAATTAGCATAAACCGTCTATGGGACGTCCCGATAGCATCCTGAATGTCCCGTCCAGGACGCCATAGAAAATAGACGCCCAAGTGACGTCAACTTCGGTTTAAAATGGTAAGCTCATGTTTGCGTGACTACAGCTACTTCATATGTACTCGAGCATGTCTTGTTTAGCACAGAAATTAAATTTAGGATGAAATTCCGCTGTATATAAAATTTTCGTGGAGTTTATTTTGTGTGAGGGATTTCTTAAGTTTCCCTCTTTTGACGGGTTCGGCGCTGTCGGACACGGTTAGTTATAGTTGTAAAAACTCCATTGGAAGTTTGTCGGTGGCGCCGCGAGACGACCGCGACCGCGCTGCCAGATTCTAGTTATGCGGCAGGTGTTGCCGGATTTAATTATGGAGGGCTCCGCACAACACCAGCGACCGAGTTATCTGCGGTCCGCATCGACATTACGGCGTTATTTACGAGAATTACAACACATTTTTTTTTATACCACTGGTCTCTTGATAGTAAAATTCCACTTAGCACCTTTCCTCATCGCGAGCAACTCCAGCAAAACAAGAATCGCGCGCTCTCTCTCTCTCAGAGCTTCTCTCTACATATGATTTCTCTAATGCACTCTGATGTTAAAGTAAATATACACGTAGAAGGTTTTTCAGTGAATGGTTTCAGGCTATTCGCGATGACCAACTTAATCGACATCAATATTTGTGGCATCTAAAATGAAATGGTTCCTTCCTCATGATACTTTGCCAAAAACGTAGTTAATTTATTTAACAGCAGTTTGGCGTGACATGTTATGTAAGGTTGAGGTTTGATGCACAATAATAGTAACATTAAACTGTCAACATGTTCCATTTTAGTTATTCATTTTTGTATTATTGAAAAATTCCCTAAAATAACTGTTAAAATTCCAAGAGCGAGAAGATTATGTCGTAAAAACTATTGACATTCAAAATTGGTGTACGGACTGAAAACTCTGCGACTAAAAAATATTTTATTCCTACAAATAATTTCGAACAAAAATATTTTCATGTCAAAAATGTGTATTGCATAATTGTCCAGTTTATTTTCTTTAATTGTTGGGCACTGTCAAGATCTAGCGACGTCTTGAGAAAAGTCCTATCGTGGAGCAGTAAACTCAGAGTAGAGCCAATGACTCGACAAAATCGTAGAGTCATGACAGAAAGTGAGACGACCTTTTATGCTAACTGTGAAATGGTAACAAACAGCATTTTACCGCCTCATATAAACTGCGGCAAAGTATGTTTGTAAGTACAAGAAGCTTTTAAATGATAAAGAAACTATTAAAATATTGGACAATTGAAGCATTAGAAATATATTAGAGGCTAATCAGTCGCCAATTTGTTGCTAGAGAATCATTACTTCCTACTTCGAACATCTATATGTACTTAGGGTAATGACAGAAACTAATATTTCAAACGCATTTTCCTTGTCACACATTGACTACTGTTCAAATAATTTTCCTATACCTTTTATGGTAAGTGAGCATGCGGTGTCTAAAATACAATTACAATAATGCATTTCGCACTATAAAAAGTACTCCAGAGACCTGAAGTCCGTATTTAATTTCAGATGTAAGTTAGATAGAATATAGTTCTGAGATTTCATAACTTTATTGAAATTTATTATGAAAACAACATAAATTATGTATTATCACGCTAGACTGTTTTAAAAATGTTTTTTATTGCACAAAGCTTATGACTTAAAGAACTTATATTATTTAAATTTGCTTTTTATTCTGTGTAAGTGTGTATGGGGAGGGGGGGGGGTGAGAATGATCTCAGTAGTATATTCTGTATATAATTATGTGATCTAAGACGTATAAGGTGGTGACCATTTTTCCCACGACCATAGTATCACTGTAACACCGACCCCTATTCTATTCTGTAGTCGCCGATTGACCATTCAGAAATAAGTCTTTTCGGACCTCACTTAGGATGCTCGCAAATCTATTTTTAAAAGAGGTGACGAGATCATCACTTACTGTTAATTGATCGCGGAAGGCGCTATCTTATAGCACAGGTGCCATTAATGTCATCGTAAATTTTAGCGCGCTTTTAAAAGCTGCTTTGTTGTGATTAAAATACAAATGAGTTGAGTGGACGCATGTGTGTTTATTTGCAACAGAAAGTCGATTTCGTCCGTTTTAGTTGGAAACCGGTACCGACTCTAAAAGTTAACCATATTGTTTAAACCACCATTTTTACTCTGTATCATTTTTACGGTGGTTACAGTAGAATGTTTATAATTTTCTTTTGAACTACATCTGTCTCGGCTTGCTCGTAACATATTTTTTGGTTACAATTGAGTCATGAAATTATATTTTATTATTCAGGTTAATTTCTAAAGTTAAGAGTAGAGATAAATTAAGATTCGGAAGGTTAAGCCACCATATCGACACCAGTTACCGAAAACTCTTAAATCTTGGATCTGATAATTAAAAGTAAAATAAAAATGTAGTCACCTAAACGACATACTTTAAGTTATCATGTATCTTGTGTCGATATAGATTTTCGATTATTCTCTGTAATGATTAATCTTCAGCATATTATCCATGTGGTTACATATTTACCGTTCTATAACGTCGCTACCGATATGACGTGTTGGTCGAACGCTTTGAAATGATTTCTTTTAAAAGCGTAAGCTTCAAGCATAAATAAGACTAACAATTCGACGTCAACCTGCCCACACTGAATAAATAGAACTTTATCACATAAATGTGACCCTGTAGTGTGTGGATAGAGGCAAATTTAACGACGTCTTACCATTTGCTTGTGATCGCACTGTATTTTGAGTAATCAACTATAAAGAATGATTTGGTTTGTGAAAGAAATCGTCCCGGCCTTGCCACGATTGCACCACTAGTGGTGTAAAGTACTTTGAGAAATCATTGTACGTGTGTATTCTAATTTATTCTAAAGATTTTATTCCCCGCATGAAAGAAAAATTTATATTATTCGACGACGAAGCGAACAAACGATCCAGTGGACAGATTTCGTGTAATATTAGGAATGATGATCTGCCGGAAAAAGTTAATAAACTCTTGTTACTGACGGATTGGGGTCTCTGGTGGATTGTATACGAAGCTCGTCCGACCGCGTTTATAATACAGTGCGTCTTGTTTCTTAATTAAAATACCAATGTTGAAGAGCGCTCTCTCCCGAACAAATACGACGCGCACATATAGATGAAATAGTGCATTCTGTGGTTGATTGTCGACGGACAAATTAATTTGGAGTGCGTCTGTGTAAAAGAGGGCTTTTGTGTGTTAGCTATTTTTTCACCCCGCTCCACTCTCCATCCTTTTTTCTCCCTGGCGGCGAAGAATGCCTGGCACGACGCGCTCAAAACCTGTTTCCGTGCCACCCCGGTTGGGGCGCGCACGGAGCACTCTAGAAATTTATAGGACCGGCGGCGCGGTCTAGACCGCACATAAAATTAGACAACTCCGCTTAGAATGGTGATGATGTGGGCGTCGAGGAGTTTGAGGACATTCGGTTTGGAATCGGATCGAACGAGACTGCGCCCTCTGTTGGGTGCACCAGAAATGTTTGGGATCGAATCGTCAGCGAATCCTTGTAATCTGGATCACTGGCGATTTTCGAGAAGGTGGTAATAGATAGTCATCCTATCGAAATGGGTCGATTTGAAAAACTGCAAAATTCGAAACTTCGAGTGATCTGGGAGCCCAGAATTATGTAGCAGATTAGGATTTTGAAAAATATATACAAGGTGAACCTGAAACTATGAATCCCTTGAATTATTTTTAATAAGTCAGCCAAAAAAATAGTCCGATTATTATCAAATTTCAATGACTATTATGAAATTTGAGTATCGGAATTCGAAAGGGGATACAGTTGTCGTAATTATGATCAAGTTTCATAATAATCGGACTATTTTTGGCCTACTTCTTAAAAATAATAAAAGGGGTCCATATTTTCAGGTTCACCCTACAAATGTGATGCGTCAATTTTGCGTTTAACTTCATTTCTCTGCGAATTTGATATAAAGTGTTCAAAATTTCTTTTTCTTCACCGCTTTGTTAATTTCCAAATATTCATCATCAATGAAATTCAACTTCTAGCGCTAGTTTTTTTAAATATTATTTTTTAAATTGAGTGATTCTAGGTAGCTGCACCATTGCAACGAGCTAACAAAAAAATTTGAAACTGGAAAACCAACAGAAGACAATAATGAATCGTTTCCCTAAAGGGTTAACGAGCACGATAAATCGATTTAAGAACCGGTCTAAATTTTTCTTAACAAAGTGCTCAATTTACCTAATACCTAGGGAGAAGGTTTTTTTTCGTAGTTTTTTTTTGTTGCACGACACACATAATTAACAACCCTGTATATGCGTCGCTTGCCATTCGTGCGCCCCGTGAATTCATCTTCCAAGAAGTCTGCAATTTATTATGTGATATTTTTTCGTCTTGTGGCACAATCCTGTGCCTGTTCTTCTGTTTCGTACTGAGAACACGCTGTCATTTTTACCATTACTTTCAACAACAATAACCATTTGCTGGTTTCCTCGGAAACTGAACATATCCAACCAGCTATGAAACCTGTTCGACTGCCCTGGGTGCCTGAAAACTTTTGAATCTGTGGTGACTGTCGTTGTAGTTTATTTAATTTCCCATCACTGTAGTCTCTGCACTACAGCACTACAAATAGTTACATTTGTCACATGGAACTTTGTTCATTACATAACATGGCAACCTCGCGCGGTTTTGCACATTAATGCCACCTCATTGAATTGCCATCCATTCCATCTTAACACTAGTGTAAAAAGTGACTGTTTTTGGAATGCACTGGGCCTCTGTATTCAAACAAGCATAATCATCAACGCTTAAATTATCTGATATATTGTACAATGCAATTACAATATGTGCCCACAAGCATCCCCGGATGGGGCCTATGACTGGGACCGAACGACCAGTTAATGACAACGGTTTGGTTGTCCTGACTTTTTCTATGAACCATCTCGATTTTATCTTATGAGTCCCACGTGGTGAAATTCGAAAACGGAGCTACAGTATTTGAGTAAAGGTCTGACAAGGATGTTTATGAGTCATGAGAACGTACATAAATGTCATTTTAATTGTAGATATCAATGCGGCTTTGTATTGTGTGCATACGATCTAAGACTAGAGACTTACGCAGGCAATTGAAAAAATAGCTTCACTGAATTGGGTCTTTGACATATATTGGTTTGAACTCAAATACATATTGAAAATAACATCAAAATTATTTTGTTTAGTATCTATGATGTACCTGTATGTGCAGTATGCACACTTGCTTTATTTTTGTATGTTCTCCTAGTTAACTTCAGACAATGAACCAATTCTTCTGTGATGTAGCTAAAGTTGGTACCACATCAAGCTTCTCTGAGCTCGTTGATCCTGTATCATCGCTTTCGCGGTTCTTGGCATAATATGGACAAAAAATAGGAGGAAAATAGTTTTTACAAGTTCATAAACATGCAGCTTTCAAAGTGGAAAGTTTATAGTAATTGATGATCTCCATCTCAGAATGGGCTCATTGGACCGAGAAGAAATTCCAATTAACCGGATTCTACTCCGTATATTCGCTGCATCCTCCTGGGGCCCCAGCTCCTGTTTCCATAAATTCAGAACATGCTATGCATCCCACTGCTATTTTGCCTAATTCATGTAGGCTACAGGCTGCTGAAACTGATTCACAAAATTATTTACAATTCTTGTATTTGAATATGTTCAGAGGTGACGACCAAGTTATGAAAAGACTTACTTATACAGTTTTTTTTTCTTGGGTCAATTTTTATTTGAACCTATTTCGGAAATTAGCGAACGTCCCTCTTCCAAATAATTTTGTATCGTGTTTTGTGTTTCCCAATGTTGATGTGCGAGCACTTAACCTGCATCGGCGTTTATCTCTTTATACACGGCATTTACAAGAACGATTGCATGCATGCGGCCAGGCCGGCATGGCCAATAATTTTGAGGCTTCCCAAAATTAACATTGAATTAAATTTATGAACTCTAGCCACCAAAGGCCAGCCTTAATCGAAGGAACGACATCATAAAATAGCTGAAGCTTTTCTGAGCTCATAGTCGAAAATAATCTGTTCCACATAAAAAGTTTGAAGCCGCTCTAATTTTCTCGTCTCCGCACAGTTGTTTGGAAGACAGTCTTACAGTGGTACGGTCCCGGGTTCGATTCCAGGCGCGGGCTCCCTTTAAATATCTGACGCGGAATTCTTAAGCACTTTTAATGCATGCCATCAGTTAACATGAAAAAATATTATAAAAAGAAATACGGGTAATCCCAGGACTCGACTGGGAGCAAGACGACGATCGAGTTGGCAAGACTC
>JAQGBY010005429.1:0-14661 GCA_034698785.1 Mycogona germanica | reverse complement strand
CGGCCGACGATGGAGACGTAGAACGCGGGGGGGGGGGGAAAGGTTGAACGACGTTGAATAGGTTGAGAGGGTGAGGGGCTTGTCACCACCAGATCGTAACGGCTGCGAAACTATTTTATCCTCTTTAACGATTCCCTATTTTTATGCACATTGCAAAATCGCTCCGTATAAACACGAGACGTTTGCTGCACACTTAAACGGTTACATTGATGTAAGACGGGGGGGAGGTCGATCGACGTGGAGAAAGAAGCGTTCCAAGTATTTATACAGAGTATAATATTGTTTTTATATATACAGAGTAGTGCAGGATTTTTATGGAAATTAGGTTTCCTCTAAACTTTTTTAATTTATGTTCATTCATGCCTCAGGAAACTGTTTCGTTACTTTTGGTTAATAAATTCCTATTTATTCTACCGTTTTGTTTAGTTAATCCTCTAGAAAAACTTCATACTATTTGTGTATTAGTAACATTATTATGAGAATTTATCAAGAGAATAAACTGTAGCTGGTGAGCTTTTATTTTCTCTTTGCAATTACTACTTCTAAGAAGTTACGACTTACCTTGTTTATGCAAGTTTCTTTGTTTATATAAATATGGAGTAAAAATATATTCTGTAATGTACGTTCAGGGCAAAAATAAATTATCATTAATTTTGAAAATGCACCAAAACGAAATTTAAAAAAAAAGTGGCCAAGAGACCAGGAAATAACGAAATAAAGTAATGAGCATAAACAACGTTATAAGCTATGCACTGCAGCTCTGTATCTTCGTGAGACCCCATGTGTAGTTGATAGAGCCCACCGATTGCCCAACTTTAATTGCAAAAGTATCAAGAAACATTAAACCTAATTAATGGAAAACAACGTTATTCAACATTTTAAAAATAACGTATCTTTTCTAATCTGGGTTCAAGTTTTAGGTGAAAGATTTCATTAAATTCGAAGAGATGTGGTACGTCAAAGTTGGTGTGTCTCAGGAGGACAATTATGAACTATCCCGCTCTTAGCGTTTGTCCCCCATCATCCCGCTAACAAGCCAGTAGTCTCTGAAGCGCAACAACGGGACCTGGTGGGCAACGGCAGCGCTAATCGCAAAGGTACACACGACATCTCATCAGAAGACGCACGACGGGGCGCCTCTGGGCGGTACCTAAACATACATTTACGTAATGCCGCATATAATCATGCCGAGAAGGGCCAGCCTCGTGAGCGGGGAGACAAATAAGACGCTCGGTGTCGGCAAAGATATTCGCCAAGTACACACGGAACCGGTCGCCAGGACTCATATACGTAGGCGAGTCTTGCTGCCTAGCGTTTGTTTCTACTGTATATTTAATCGCAAATACATTATTTGAGTTTGAATAACACTTCGTATTTGAATAGCGCATGACTCTAATCAACTCGCATCTCTTTTGGTCTGTACATGTAAGTCGTTGAGACGTGGAAATGGCTCCAAGGTTCAACAAATATTTTCGTTTCAAATAAACGCAAACATGCATTGTCGTACGATGTTGTTACTGGATTATTATTTTAAAGAAGAATGACTATTATGATCATTAATATTTGTTTGTGTTCTTGGCCATCAGTTTATATTCTGTCTCCTCTATATAGTTTTCTTCAGATAACATAGGCGCAATAATTAAATAAAAATCAATCTGGTCAAATCGGTTATCAATTTAGATGTAATATTCTCCAGACTGTTAAACTGTGCAAGTTAAAAATAAGTGTTTAGTTGCACTGTAATCGTAGTTTGGATGTCCGGTATTAAATGGGTTGGATGTTGCTTACTGCAGGTTTATTGTTACAACTAATCGGAGCAACAATAAATGCTCTTAGAAATCGATTGATGTAATTTATTTCCCATTGAGCCCATATTATATATTTGATGGAAAGTTTAATTAAAAAATGATGGAAATAAATCTTGGTTTAACACATTTGAACTTCAATAATAGTTTACTTGTATTATAATAGACTATTATACAGATCTATATTAGAAGAGTTATCGCCAACTCTCGTTCGTCTTTTTCATCCGGTCTGTCCTGGACACCACCCTCATTATTGAATATAACCCAGACGTTCTTCGTCCTATTCTATTGTTAAAAATATTTCCTTAACCATTTGTTAAACAGCACATTTCAAATCAATTAATAGGTGTGTAGATGCCAGAGGATAATTCATAGAGTAATAGTTAAAAGTTGGAGGAGTGCTGGAGACAAACCACAAAGACAACTGGCGACAAAATCAAGTTTTTTAAGTGTGTCCAGCATTCCTCCAACTTTTGACTAGTCTGTATTACATTTGAAACGTTGTTCGGTGGACAACAGTGTTGGTCTCTCTTGAAAATAAATGGTGTAGTTTTACTAATTTTAGTCCCTCACGTTGTGTGTGTTCGGGATCTTTTCCAAGTTCTTCTGTATCACTCCATTTTTAAGGAATGATAATACGGGTCAGAATCTTAACACGACATTAACTCCGACTTAAATTGATGACCGTAAAGTGAATGCGCAATTCAGCTAATTTCATAACTATCTTCGTCGCACACAATGAAGCATAGTCGAAAGCAAACGTTTTCTTGTTGACAACACAGCATCGCGGAATCACTACAGCAGCCAAAAGCATGACTGCGTCGAAACTCTCGTCGAATCGCTTCGAGTATGTCATTTTATTTAGTGGGGAATTAAAACAAAGTGGCCTGCGACTTGGTGAAGAGGTCCCCCTCCCCCACCACCACATCAGCCTGCCTCCCTCATATCTCGGCCACCCTCGAGACGTCAGTTCGTTCCGCCCGACAACCGAATACACACCATCACTGCAGATGCTATATTTGCACTGGCATTGTTTTTACGCCAAAGCACCGACCAAACGACCCCTAGCGCCATTCTGCGAGACGAAAGAAGAAAACACTGACTTCTTTACAGGGTGCAAATGCATCCAAAATTTCAAATACCAACTGGTTATATTCTGCGAAATATTCTGCGCGACGATTAAATGACTTTAGCCATAGGCTAAAAGAAAAATAGTATTTCCATAGCGATAAAGACCAAATGCTCCGCTGTGTGTGTGTGTGTGAGAAATGGAACTTCGATAACAAAATACAAAAGTCAACACAATACAAATACTATTCCATTTTATGAGGCGAGCAATTCCGCATGCGCGATCATTTTCCACCACACGAATTGGTTTCAAATTTCGCCAAATTTTGCCAGATCCGCGGATAAAGTCTCAAAGTAGAACGCGTAGCGGGTGTGGGACAATTCTCCCGTCTGGCTCTCTGTCCGTGAGACGGCGCCACCCCATTTAAGGACTATAGGCGCCGTATGCCCGCAGGGTTAATGGAACGCGGCGACCTGTGACGGACGTCACGACCGAGTCTGGCCCGAGTAGGTGCGCAGCCTATATCTATACCATACTCTCTACTTTCGCACATCGCACACTATTACCTCTCAAAGCATGTCCACATAAAAATAATAATAGACATCGCAGCGACCAAAACCATGTACTTGTTTGTTACGAAATAGAGCGCCCAATTAAACCATCCGTTTCTAATAAATTATAAAATTTAGTAAATAGTATCAGATATAAATAAAATCTCTAATATTATCAAAGCTTCGATAGATTTAGAACAGCAAACCCATGAAACAATTCTACACCGCATAAATTTAAAAGTACATGAAAATTAAAATCATTTGATGTAAAAAAAAAATAAACATCTTATCTTTGTAATAAAAATTACATAACATTTTTGAGACCGACATGATTGACCACAAAGTAGATGAACATTTGCTAAAACGATACGTTAAAAATCCGATTGTACGACTCGTCGTAGCCCAGTCGGAAATTGCTACTGACTTTGGCTCGGCGGTTCCGGGTTCGATTCCCGGCGCGGGCTCTCGAAAATTTCGAACCCCTCGCATGGTGCCTAAGCATCATGAGGGACACAGAACACATGTAGTGCGTCAAAAAAGTGATTCCCAATAACCAATACAGCTTTCCTTTGTTTTTGCCTATTTTTTCATAATTGGCACGATTGAATCTAGTCCACATCGATTGCTCGTTCTTAGATCAATCCACACTTTAGCTTCTCTGAAATTGGAAGCGGTGAGTCACACTTCATCAGTGCTCGCGACGTTGTGGACGCGTGACGGCGACTGTCGACAAGCGGCAATGTGATGAGGGCCTGGCGTCGGACTCGACCGGGCGTCAAGAGACTACAATCAGCGAGTAAGCAATTACATCGGGAGATTCGACGCCGCGGCCACTCTGTGCTAGACCTTACACACGCACACATAGATATATACCCCCCACTCGGCTTTAAACTCGCAATTCGAACACACCGAAACGGATCGAGCAAAGAAAAAAATCCAGAGATATCCCCAGACACCGTGGATATACAGTTGAGCTAGCTCACAACTTCATGAGACCCTGAATCCTGGGCACACTTCAGCACACTGAAAAGTGAACTCTGCCTTTTTTATTATAGGTTGTGTCAATGGGGCCAGTAATTTCAAATGGTGATGGTGTCTATATTGCATTTACGAAAATATTGGTGGTATCTCTAACTTAAATTAGTAAATATAAAATCGGACTAAAAATTGTAGCTAATGCAACGTCGCCAGTGATATTTCTATGTACATGTATCAGTAGAAAGATTCTCCCTGAAATATACAACATTTATGTCATCCATATTATTACTTTTTATCCTTCACTACCCTTGACTGCACTACAGAATTTTATGTACCCATCTTGGTGCTTAGGCACTATGGCGAGGGGCACATTTGGGCTAGTTAATTACGCTCGAAATTGTCATCGCAAAGTTTGATGCTAACTGTTCCATCTTTCACGATCAATGACGTCATTATCATGGAGTGTATTCTAATAATGTTCACATTATGAGATACAAAGCGTAATGAAAGGTTCGAATCACTGCGAAGGGTGTAGGACTAATTCAAAATTTTGAGCTCTACAATCACTTTTAACAACACAAACAAGGAAAAAATTTATTAGATAACTGTGGTTCGATTCTCCGACATGGCTCTCGTTTAGTTTAACTCAGCGTTGTGCGCCCTCAAATGGTGTCAAGGCATTACGGTGAACAGATAATAGTTCAGTGAATAAGTTAAGTCACTCGGTTCATTTTTTTAAAAAACTCATGAGATCTAATAGACCATAGATCGGGTCGTAAGAGGATACAGGCCAACATTGACTATATACACAAAAATAGACCTTTATCGTTGCGGTTGCGGCCAGCGCAGTAGGCCTCGCGGTGGACGCCAATCACCAAATCTCCATTCTATCTACCCCGGAAATACTTGGGGAAAAAGCAATCTTCCGGAACAATCTTTTGCTGTTGGTAATTTTGACGCGGGGATCGCCAACTCGCGGCTCAACGTCACACCAAAGAGGGTTTTTTTAAAGCTTCCCTTCTTTCCTCACTCCCCGGTTCCAAACGACTACTGGCACATTTGGGTCGATATTTTGTCAGACGCTATAGATAAATAATTTGGAGTCAACCCCCGAACGATCTCCGCTCATTCGATTTCCCGTGATGTCGAATTCATCGTCAACTTTAAAACTAGGAATCAAGTTTGCCAACTTTGTTCACATGCTACGACACAAAATTATTATTCCGCTATAAAAATATTATGGGATTGATTTAGCGTAGTAGTGAAGACTATCGGGAAAAGTGGGTCAACATAGTTTAATTAATGTCTTTGGTAGACTGCGAGAGGATGGATACAAATATTTGAGATTAATTATAAACGGTAAATATGGTTTGGAATTTTCTTCGTAACAAACATAAGATTGAAAGACGAAAGGCCGTCGGCACGTACTCTTAAAAGTTGGTAGCGGGCTTATGCTGTTATTGCTTGCACATTTACAACCAGCTATTGTACATCCCGTGTATTGTGTGATTGCCGTCTTACGAAAAATAAGGAGTCGAAACGTAGGCTAACCTTTCGGTGCGGAAACCCGTGTAGTGTGCAATTGCCAAACTTCAAAAACAAGGGTTACTAGTAAACCGTGACGTTTAAAATATCACGCGAATGGACATTGCCTTTTTTGTGGGGAAAGTATCACACGTAATTTTGCCAGACGAACTAGGGATTTTCCATGCAATTAGGATAACAATTAAGCATATTAAAGTGACTATTGTGTGATTGCCTATTTAAAACGCAAATTAAAACGTAAAGTTACTATTTAAAACGCAAATTAAAACGTTAAGTGACTATTTAAAACGCAAATTAGTTGATAATTACAACTTATAAATAGAAAAACGCTATGAAATTCCAAAAATGTCATTATTTATATAATTCGAATAAATATATATAAACAGTGTGCCAACACAAAAAGAGGAGAATTTTATAATTACAATTAAAATTGGAAATCGTCAATCGAATGGAATGAAACTTGAGCATAATTAAGACAACTGTATCCCCTTTCGAATTCCGAGACTCAAATTTCAATTTTCAAATTTCTTCACTTGACGGTGGCGCTTGTGACATGACTGCATGCACCTGACTGCACATGTGCATGCAGTTATTTCGGTTAAGAAAACAAAAAAAATTTCATTTTCAATTCTATCTACCCAAACATTAATTTTGTTTTAATTTGCATTAATTTTAGTTTAAAAGTGCGCATGCAGTGCATAGCTTCGCTTATTCTAATACGACGCTACTGAAGCTTGAGGCGCCACCTGCAGTTCACCATAGTGAAACTAAAACACCCAGCATTCATTTACGAAAACGAAACGCAAGACTCAATTGTTTGTCTCTCCCACACATATTTTTCATGTATTCAAATTTTACTGATCAATTATTGTCACCTACCGGCAATATATGCAATGTATTTTTATTGTTCAGGCAAAAGCCAACGTAGAAAAAATTATTTATGGAGATTGTATACAGGGAGAAGAGCTGCGAAACTGTTATAAACATTGTAGTTGTTTGGTTTGGATAATATGATAGAATAAACGAATAAAAAATGTAGCAATTAATTATTTAGTCTTGCCAAATTGGCGTGTACGAGTACATAAACTTGACTAACCAGAACACGCAAGAGGGAATCCGCTCGAAACCAAAGCCGACGTGCGCGTTACCAGATTGCCCGATAAAGTAATCGGGTGTCGATTTTAGTCGCCAAATATATACATGTCCGAGTTGTAAAAATACAAATAGAGGAAGAGCCGTTGACGGTAATGCATTTAGCCACACAGATCCCCTACAACACGACTGGGGCTATCCGCTCGACTAGTAGGCTCACGGGGCGCGAGATACGTGACCTGATCGAACGCTCAGAGAGACGTGAGTGGAATTGGGCTACGAGAAAGAGACTAGGCATTGGAGAGCCATTCTCAGCCTTACGAGACCCAGGGTCTGAACGAAACACCTGTTCCGGTGCTCCTGGTGGCCGAGAGAATGTCGATGGCGCACTTGTACTGAACTGAACTCAATATCCTCTCTATCTCTGTAAATCCCCTCCATGTATCTTAAGTCATCACAAGGGTTTCAGACTGAAATGCTGGTTAGCCAATAAGACGTGAATCTTTATTTACTTAGAAGTAAAAAGACAACACAAAATTAAATATCTGATACATCTTCTCGATAAGGTCTTGGTCATGTAATGGAATCCGGAAGTCCACCTCTGGTGTATTTACCGTATTTTTAGGTTTGAACACATGTTTATTTCATATAACAAAACATGTATCTACCGTATAAGTGTGCATGTATGTATAAGGATTATATACTAGACGAGACCGAAACAAATTCTCGTCTTGTGCGACTCTTCAAAGAACATACCGATTTACAGTAATCGGTTACAACAACTAATCTGCAGGCCATTACAGATACAGCATTGATTAGCTCGTAAACATGTCGAAACGAAACTTTTCACCCATCCGTTAATAGATGGTTTGATAAATTGAGCGCACTGTTTACTCTCGACATCATTGCGTATTCGATAAGCGTGGATGGCATCGTTGGATGCGAGAGGTTGGAAATCCATTTACGCGATAGTTAACTAAACACGTTTCGCCATCCCCCTCCCCAATTCCACATCTCCCTCCTCCCAATCAAAAAGAAGATTAGGTTGGACTCCGTGTAAAATGGCTCTCGAATGCAAATCACGTACGCGAGCGGGTCACAGCACTCGCAAAATAAAATACGTAATTCTATACTTCTCCCTCGGTGAACAACAAACCTAGCCTCCGACCATAGCCATAGCCATATTATGCACGACACGACAGAGGCATAGTGATATTCGTGTTTTGATATCATTCCAAAATATTTCAACGACAATTTTATTTTAATTTATGCGGTATATTTAAGTGATCCATCCTGATGTGATACATTTTTAAGCGCTTGTCTGATTGCCTGCGACTACGTGACATGTGTGTTTGGATCAAACGTCAGTTCACCTTGAATCGCTTTCGAACAAAAACTTCACACGTTTATTTGATTTTAGGCCACCACATACGGTTCTCCACAGTGTCGACAAAAACACAAGTTTGTGAGAAACAACGAACAAATTGTGAGTATTCTTGCAATTTGGTTTTTCGTTTGTTTCTTCAATAATAAGCATATATATTTTAGGGTTTCAAAGAGTCTGAGAAGAAGGCGATGCACCCAGAAAATCTAAATGTTACTTCACCATTATTTAAAAAAGATAACACAAAAAAATGTAATCGTGAAATTCGTAGTTTATCTTGAAAGAGCAGAATAAATTCGCCAATTTTCAACCAGATTGACGTTCTAATAAAATATTCATAATAAATTCATAATGAAATAGGGGTTGTCTCCGGGACAGCACCGGACGAAAAAAGACGACCAGAGTCGGCGAGAAACTCTCAGGATAACTAACCGAGAACCATTGCAACTGACAACGGATGACGGCGATTGACGTTCGATGCGCGCGCCAGGTGGCGCTAGATGACTTGTCGCCATCTACCGGCAATGGATGACCCGTTTTCTTCATCTTATAGGCACAGTCAACAGAAAAACTAATTACAGAGATTCTCGCTAGGTGACGCTCTACCATAACAGTTGGGCACGGCGTTTATTGGCAGACGTTTTGGTGACTGATCTTACACGTATGTCTCCGTCCGTTTCTTTTAGTCGACAGTTCCACCGCGTTCGAAAGCAGGCCATACGCGGGACGTAAGTTAATTGTCGGCTCAAACTGGTTTCGTAATAACGGATAGTTAGCAGCGCTGATTGTGCCCCCAAGTCTTTCGCGGCACCGTGTATGCATATATCCACATGCATGTGCAGGATCCGCGCGTACGGCACGCACAGTTTGCAACATTTATAAGCTTAGATTATGCTATAAGCCTATATACAGTATATATGAAAATACATGCACACGCGTGTGCGAGTGCGCCGAAAACCGCGAGCTACACATTGGAGGAGTACATGGTGTGGGCTTGGCTTCAGAGCAGGTGTGCCCTCCCATGACCCTAGCCAGAAAAACTCTGGATAATAAAGCGAGCACGTCTGAAATGTGATACGTTCGGCTCAGCATTAAGCGTAGCCAGAAATGGTTCCCTCCTATCTTCGTCTATTAAAAACTTCCTTAGAAACTATAAAGCCATTCAAGTATCGAAGCTCATGAACGTCCCCAGTTTGACCCACATTGGTCGAATAACAAATTCATGTTACGGCGATCCCAGTTTCGAATCCCGATGAGTAACAGAAGCAGCTGCCACATCTGAGTAACCAATATATACCAGATAAAGATCATCAGACAATTTGATAAAGAGTTGGCATTGACAGACAATTTATAAGTCTTTAGAGTTCTTACTGGACACATGCATTGATAAAGATCATAATATATTTTGAATGTTATTCAAGATATCAGTTGCATTAAGAGCAAACCTAAGTAGAGCATAAATTCGGCTAGATCTGGCCACATCGAGACTTTTTCTTCAATCCATCTTGCGAACATTCCAATACGCGTGGAGGGTCTGACGAAGATGGGTGTATAAATACAAAGCTTCGTGTTCGCGTCAAAAACCTAGGCTTGGAAATAGCTTTAGTCTCCGAGCAGACGGCGCTACATGCGGCCGCCCAATATCGTGCGAACACATTTTCATGCGGCTATTGTGTATCCTCCTGTGAGACCCCCCGTTAACGCAATTCTACGCCGTGTCTCCATCACTAACTCCGAATTTGGATTCGCTCAAATAAAATAATAGCCCTTGCCTCGCTTCACTTTTGTGGGACCGGGCGCCTTCTTTTAGGACGATCGTAACCGTGAATACGATCTTCAAGAAATTCGGAAATACATAATCTTGTCAGGAAAAAATTGAACAATTTTATCAATTCTTTTCTTGGATCAATACCATTTTGGGCTCATAGATTTTGACGAAACTTTGCACCTGTCCTTAGCTAGGTTCTCCAGTGGAGCTTCAGCACTGCTCCAGCACTTTGACCTGTTAGGAGACTTATCCAGTTAGTATTGCTGAGAACTGGAGCATTTAGCTAAGCCCAAACAGCCCTCCTAACAGGTCAAGGCGGTCAGTTTTTATTAAAAATTCGTGCAGTCCTGTTGCCAAACACGGGACAGAAGGTTAGAGAGAGAAAAAGTGGTGGAATATCTACGAATTTGCGGTGAGCTCGGTCGTGGGGGTCTCAGGAGGAGGATGTGTAGGGTCCAATATATGGCTCCATCTCTCCACCCATGTAGCTCAAACACACCAACACCGCGTTTGGAACGGGCACGCTTGGCGAAAGAAAAAATATATATAGCGGAAGGCCTCTCCACCACATACGCACACCTACTTTCACACAGTCGGGGAACGCCGAGCCTTTTTTCCCCACCGTGCTCGAGACCCATCCACACACACACACACACACACACAGCTCCCATATCCGTCGCTACACCCAGAGCAGCCAGATAAATAAATAGTAATGGCTTGTCACGCATTAAAATTGCATGTATTTACATATAGGTTATTCCGAGAAACAGAATGGGGGATTTTTGCGAGAACAAGTTAGAGATTATTTGACGCCAGGTACATGTGGAGCACAAACTGAGGAGCGCAGCTTGCACTAGGCATCGTGCTGTCGAAATAAGATTCCCGGTTAAAAATTGGGGATGGGGAACAAATTTTAACTAATTGTTTTTTCTTTTAGTGTGGGAAGCAGAAGGGAGAGAGCATGTAACCGGACCGGATTAATAATCGAATTATACGATAATTGC
Source organism: Mycogona germanica (assembly GCA_034698785.1). Classification (NCBI taxonomy): domain Eukaryota; kingdom Metazoa; phylum Arthropoda; class Diplopoda; order Chordeumatida; family Chordeumatidae; genus Mycogona; species Mycogona germanica. The sequence goes on along the minus strand of JAQGBY010005429.1, from coordinate 3,465 downwards.
AGTGGAGCAAACACATTCACGAAAGATGAAGAGACATTTTCTCTTCACATGCAATTAATTATCTGAATACCAATGAAAATTTATAAAAAGGTTTATAATCCTAATAAATACATCTTTTTTTAGGATTTAGGATCTTCAGAATTATTGTCGGGTAAAATTTCCATGTAATTGTAATTTTACTTCGCAAATTCTGGAGTAGCACATTTTTCTGAAATTGGTAAGGACGAGTAAGTTTCAATTTTGAACTTTTTAATTTGACAAAATTGCATTGCCTGGTAATAGTAAATATTTCTTTACCATTCCGTACAACATTTATTATCTTTATAAGCGACTTCAGGCTGACAAAGAAAAATTCACATTTTGAATTAAATATGAGCGTCTTGTGTGAAGCAATATTTACTAGAATCTTGCAATACAATTAGTGAGCAGTGATCAAGACATGCACGAGCGAGCAGGCCTCGAAACTGAAGTAGTGAATCCTCACATAAATCATAAAATTGATCTGGACTTACACCGCACAACAGAGAGAGAGCGGTAATAAGTTTTTAAAAGCAACCTGAGCCGGCAAAATGAAAAATGATGGATTTGAAATCGCGCGCACGAAAACGCGTCGAGAATTCGCATCTATTCACACGGTGGTGGTGCGACACGAAAAAGAAAAAGTCACCCCCCCTCCGCCTGCAAAAGTTGACAACAAGCCCGCTAGGCGCGTCAGTCTAACTCACTCCTGATGGATAAGATAGATTTGTCAGCCGACTTCAGCGATATTTGTTTACAATGCCAGGGAACGCTGACGATGTCTTATCTACCGTGCAGATCGCCGACTCGCCCCCCCCACCCCACCTCACCACATCCTCCACCACCACCACCACCCCTCCCCACCTACACTATTCTACCAGCAAGAATCGAGATAGCGCGAGCGCATACCGTTACGAATTCTGGCATACGCCAACAAATCTGCGTGACTGTTGTGCGTGGCACAGAGATTTCGAACTTTTGAAACAGCCGCCGCCGCCCCCTCCCGACAACCAGGACTCAGGCTCGTGGTTTTTGGATATCGTTTTACACCGATTGGTGTTCTAAAATAACGTGTTTTCCACCAGCCACAGAAGTTTTTTACAATAAATAGTTTCGCATGCGAGCTAGCCAGTTTATACAGCACAATAAAAGAATGAAGTGAGAATCGATTTTGAACGATTTCCAAATTATGAGATTGCGAAAATTATTTCGGTTTTTTTTGCATTGACGAAAAGCTATTAAAGTGTGTAACAATTTTTAACAGCAACGGAATTTAAAAACATTGACTTCTTTCGATATGCCTAACCAACTAACTAATCAAACATTACATGTGTAAGTCGATTTTTTTTACCCAATCAACTGTAGTTAACCGCACTACAGGCATTACGTCCCCTCATGGTGCTTAGGCACAGTACCCCGGGATCGAAATTTTCGAGAGCCCGCGCCGGGAATCGAACCCGGGGCCGCCGAGCCACAGGCACTCGCTAAATCAACTGGGCTGTTAACTGACAGCTGACAACTGACAGTTAAATTATAATCGAAATGAACACACAATTGAAGAAAATATGAACCAAAAACCAGAGTTGTCCGCTAAACTGAAATTTAAAAAATATTTTCTTATATACAAAACATATTTTGTATACAGGTCTGACTTGAGCGGAAAAATAAATTAACCAGAAACAATAATTTCAACAATTTCAATGGCAAATTTTTCATAGGAATGCTGAAATTGCCGATATTGCCGATATTTGAAAAATGCCGATATTTCATAGGAATGCTGAAATTGCTGTTGCAAAGAGTTTTTACTAAAATTTAAATTATATTTGTGGTTGTATACGAAGTCTAGAGCAACACTCGATATAGAGGTTTAAATAAATCTGGAACGAATTGGTTAACCTCACTCGATCACTCTAAATCGAAAACAAATTTATTCCATGGTTTGTTCCAGAACAACCTGGACAACACTGTAAATATTCGGCATTACGCTTACCGTTAATCTGGAGTCCGGGTCGGCAGGCGAGAAGCAGCAGTCCGGTGAACATCAACATCGAAATCCATCGCGAAACGCCGGACACGGTCACCACAACAGCCATCTGGGGCGTCGTCGCAGAACGGCGAGACGACATTATATATATTTCGAGAGAACCTCTCTCTCACTCTCACTCTCTATCTCTCCTCCGAATATGAACGAGAAACGGCGACAAGCCCCCTAGGTATAATTACGGCCCGCCGGGAGCTCACCGAAGCTCTCCAAATCCAACAACTGAATCGGAGCGAGAGAGCTATCTGAAGGGAAATCCACAGTTCCGCAGACGGGTCATACACCGGACTCACGAATCGTATTTCTCGGCTAAGTAGTTCGTCTGTTTTTCCCCCACACGTACACACACACAAAACACGCACGTCTGGGGAATTAAATATAATATAAAACTGGACTTTGAAATATTCTCGAGTGTTGTTTTTTATTATTATTATTATTCGCGGTTCGCTCTCGATCGCCTAGGCGAGAAGACCACCACAAAAGCGCATCTGGTCACTGCATCGAATCACACTCGAAAGCGCATTGTGATTCTCTCACGAGGAAAATTAGCACATCTCATTGCTCTCGCCGCCTCTCGCAAATGGTTGCTCGCGCTGTAACACAACCGACCCAATCCAACCACCCAGTGGACCCCCGGCGGCACTCCGACGACCATTCACGACACACCCGCCCCAAAACGTCGACCACTTTTCACCGCTCCCCGCGAACGACCAGAAGATTTTCCCGCGGAAACTGTGTACGGTGTGTGAGCGAGAGAGTTGAGACTCCGAGCGCTGGTGGTGGTGGTGATGGTGGAAAGGGGGGGAACGTACACGCCCCTCTCCAAAACCCCGGCGACGAACGACGACAAACTCCCCGGACCGACGCGCCCGCTCCAGCGACAGTTTTCTACCGTGCCCCGACGCGACTTCGTCTCCCGAAAACGCTAAAACCAACGGTTTAGAATTGTCGTCGTCGGGCCGACGCTCACACGGCCACCTTTCGCAAGCTCTTTTTACGCGGCACCTCGGTGTGGTGGTGCCAAACGTGCTCTATTTACACGTCGGGTCTCACCCTCCCCCCTTCTTCAGCTCTCGACGACGTTGTATAATATAGGTAAAATTGGCGCGAGCCGTCGGCGCGCGCGCTGGCACCAAAAAAAAAATACGAGGAAGTGGAAAGAGTTGCGAAATTGTATCTTTTATTTTATGGCCCCGCGTTGCCGACCGGGCCCCGTTATTAGTGCGCTGGGAAATGGAGAGAACACGGACGTTCGAAAAACGGTGGAGCAGATAAAATAGTTACGGCAGGTGGGGGCGGGGGGGGGCGACGACACACGCACAAACATAAACAGAGACGGTTTTTTTTTGGTCGTCGGCGCTTAAAAACAGCGAAGTTAACAGCGGTCTCTTACGTGTTGACGACGT
>JAQGBY010005428.1:0-14661 GCA_034698785.1 Mycogona germanica | reverse complement strand
TACAATTTTCACTCATGCATGCACTGTTGCGAACTAATTATGAACATTATAGTTTGTATTTCATATGTAAGATATATTGGTGTTTTATAACAGAATATCTACTTCCACAAATCTTGACCTAAAAAGATGCGACGCGAGCATACGTATACAAGAGTACAGAGTATAACAGAAGCATGTCATAATAGATTAGAAGAAGTCGGAATATTTACAAGGTGGTCTCCTTGTAACTTCTGACTCTCTTCCCCTTGTCTTCACAGACGAAAGTGGAGTTTCTAGATTGGGTCCGACCCTGGTCGACGCGCCGCAATTTATCCTGATCTCCCGGATGGATATAGACAGAGTTAGGGTGTATGTTGTTCAAGTGGTTAAAGATTGCCAATTGCTGTCTGGGCCGTTTGGCGCTGGGATTGCGAACCTATGTGATTTGGGGTTTTCTTTTTTTTGCGCGACTGGTTTTTGTTTGGCAGCCATTTTGTTTGAGTCGAGACCACCGGAGTTGAGCCCGCCAATCTTTTCTCGGCCCTCCTCCAGTTGTTGCTGCTGCCTCAGATGTGGAGTGTTGACCCATCACAAATTCGATTTTTTTCCTCCTTGATTTCAATGCAGACATTCATCAGGACGACCACAACTCTGTGCACACTTTTTGCAGAAAAGTGTTTAAAGGATATATACTAACGATTCCATTGCAGCTCAGACGGTTCAGAGGCAGACTTGTGTGGTACCACTGTCACGTCACGGGTTCGTTTTCCGGCGCGACTTCTCCTGTTGTCCTGTTTCTTCCCGGGATATTTGATGAAAATGTTCCGCCCTCGATTCGGGCTGCTAGTGCGGTTGATAGCGCGGCTAAGGTTCCATTTTTTTTTCGGGAATTCCATTTTTGGAAGATGCGCCGAATGCAAAAATTCTGGCGACAGTCGAACACAACGTTTTGAGAATCTTTTCTTTTGCTTCGAAACAGGCGACAGAGACAAACAACATCGAGAAAAATTATTTGAGGAGCGTCCCCCCCACCACCATCCCCTTCCCGTCGTCTCCTAAGAGAACCCATTAACTTGTTTTAATCTATTTTTACTCGCTTTTAACATTTTGCTGTTGGGTTTGTGTATGATGCATCTAGTTTTCTCTAGCCTGCAAAAAAAAAAAACAAGTTGCGTTCAAACAACGAAGTGAAACTGCTGCTAAAACTTGCTCTCACACCCTCTAGGTATCTTTATTCCATCCTCTCTGTCGAGTCCTTTCAAAACTGTTCACCCGCCGATGGTGGGAGGGGTACAAGGCAGAAAATTTCCTTGACTTTGGGGTAGAAAAAATGTTGTTTGTACAAACCAAAATAACCATTTAAACTTGAGGAGTCACGCTTCCGAGCGCCGTCTAATTTGACACTTTTTTTCTTCGTTTGCGCATGTTTTCGTTTTTGTTTCAGTAACAATGAAACGGAGATTAGAGAAAGCCCTAGTATCCGGCGATTTATTTATCTTTTTGTGTTCACATTTAATACAATGGGAGAACTGAATTCCTACCAAAAAAGTGAGGGGCCTCTCTCCTTTGGAGAGGTCTGGGAGACGTAGATTATATTTTCGTAACTTTTGTGATGTTTGTCTATTTTTATTTTGCCGTGAATAAGGCCTTATTAAAATCACGAAATCTGGCCAGATTTTAAACGCTGTTGTTGTCTGAGGAAGTACACGATCAAAGCTGTCTAGAGCTCAATTTTACGATGTCAGAACAGAAGCGTCAGAAACCGAGTCCCGCTTCAAAGCGGCCGCCATCTTTAAATTTGATAATAAGCCTAAAATAAAATGCTGGTGACGTAATAGTGGCACTGGCCAAGCACGCGTGTCACACTTGTAAGGCAATCTAAACGCGCTTGTGGTGGGTGCGTTTGTTACATAATTGTACGAGTCCGCGCTATGGCAAGAAAGTGTTGCGCATTCTGAAAAGGTAACGCAACCATAAAAATATGTGCTCGTGAATTTCAAATACGCTTGAGAGGGGTGCGTTGTACTGAATTGCAAGGGTCCGGGCGACGTGAATTTCAAGCAATTGTGGAAGATGCGTTTGCCCCTATTTGAAGTACACTTGAAATTCTTTAAGGATTTCACTTTTAAGTATTTTGATAGTGTGACTCGAGTGTAACGCAAAAAGAGAACATTCTGGGGATTTAAAAAAAATGTTTGTTAGGAGGTTCATTGTTAGGGAGGTGTGAAATTAAAAATTTGAGACTAATAATTCAAAAAGGTTATTGTTATCCTTTTTATCACCAAATTTCACAATAATCCTACTATTTTAGGCCAACTTGTTAAAAATAATAAAAGGGGTCCATTGTATTTTTTGTAATATTTTCTCCGTTTCTTGTCGATTACAAATATTCTAGGAGATGGGTCAATGAGAAAGTGGGCTCTGACGTGTTTCTGTTTTCGTGAGATTGAAAAAGTTTGCCCACCGTTGTTGCTTAGTTACTCCATCTCCATGTTGTGCACTTGTTCGTTGTTGTGGGCTGACCTCCCTCCCCCCTCCTGCCCACCCCAAGGGCGTAACTTGTGACAACCACCAAACAGCCTAGTGCAGAGTGGCTCAGGTGCGTGTAGGGTGTGGGATGGCCCCAGGGGCTCATCGCAGGGGCGCAAATGGAAGATGATGGAAAGTCAAGTTTCCTCCTCCCCCTCCGTTTAGTTGTTCGCGTCGAATCTTCAAAACGTCCAAAGGTATTCGTGTGGTCACTGGGGGGAAAAGCTTATTAGGAAAATTGAGTTTTTTTTTTTTAGGTTTCTTAGTGAAACTGGTTATTTGCCTAGGAACTAATGTGGATGAGTTATCAGAGGGAGAGAGGTACACGGTTAACGTACCCGTCCCCCCCCCCTTCTCCTGCAAACGGGCCACGTCCCACGCACAATTCGTGCACACCTTTGTGAAGTTCCGGAATGCGTCGAGTCAGGTGCGCGCTTTCCTGCTTCCACTCGCCACCGCCAGAGGTCGTTGCAACTCTTGTTGGGGCGAGCTGTGAGTGACGAGGGGCGATCGCAGTTTTCCTGGATTTTCGGTTTTTTCTGAAACGCACTCCGTTAGTCACACTGTTCGTGGATGTATGCAATAAGGATAATGTTCTAAAAACTATTCAAATATTACTAATACATTTCTACTTATGCATGCAACAGTATTCGGAGAAGCGAGCACAATGGGAAATATGAGTCGCAGCAACTGGAATATCAATCACTTCAGATTTTGCGATTCAAAATGGATTTCAATTTTATTGTCTTCTCGTATAATGAAACGTTTCCCAACTCGACATTCGGGCGTTTTAATTATACAGTGTTGTAATAAAGTTTTAAAAGGCAGATTGGAATTTCATTTTTTGTTTCAAACTCTCATACTAGCGCATATTAGCGTAATTGCGGAAATCGACATTAATGAGTTGTTAATGAGCACGGTAATCCCGTGTCGGTCGCCCGCCCTATACGATTGGTTAGAAGGCGTTGGCGATTTGCGGGAAGAAATATTAGTTGGGGGGGGACAGAGAAGAGGGAGATAGAGGGGGAGGGGTGTAGGTCAGCTCAGGACTATGGCAAGCAATAAGAGTCTCTGGAATGCAGTTGTACAATGAATAATTTTTTTCGTCCCCCCCACCCTCCTGGAAGGTGGAGGGACATACAGGTGAACGAGTAGACTCTCTGATTGTACCGCACACGGTCTCCCCCTTTTCCTCCCCGTTCACCACAGCAACACTCTTTCATGTGTACCCCCAACAAAAATACCTTCGGATCGTTGGCGTTGCTCATTCTTGGAAAAACGTCTCCGCGCCAGTGTTTTGGTCGCGTTCCTCAATCTAGAAATGAAGTAGCCATGAATTTGAAATTGCACCCACAACTAAACCTCGAATGCCTGTTGGAGAGGTCTAGACACACTGTTTGCTTAATAAAATATTTCAACAAAAATTCGATTGAATGGATAGCTGGACGCTAAACCGTTTTAGCGTCCAGCTATCCATTCAACCCGATCTCGTTTTGAATATATCGGCGTTTTCTACTATTCTTGAAAAATTCGATGTTACTGCAATTGGTTAAAAAAAATATATCCTATAGTGAAAGACAATTTATTCCGTCAAAACACGACTCATAGGTCATTTTCAATGAAAGGAAATGAAAATGGCCCAGCGGTCGAAAGCCTCGTGTTTTTTTGTATTCTCCGCTGTCACTATCTTAACATTTTTCAGCTAATTGCAGTAACATCGTATTTTTGTTCAAATATTTTATTACGTTCCTCATCCGTCTTGGCGTTCATTGACACTGTCCGCTTATTTGAGAACATTTTAATTGTGCTTAAGATTGGGCAAATTGGCTTTTGAGATTGCATGCGCTCAAAAAAAAAGATCGCGTATCCGAATAATATTGAATCGAAAGTGGAACGTACCCTCTCTGGCATACTTGAAAATAAGTGTTGAGCACATTTGAGATAGGCGAATTTCCCTTCGAGAACTCAAAAGTATTTTCTTATCATAGCACGGACTCTCCGAATTTGTTCAGCGTTCAAATGCACCCCGACTCACGCTTGCTTGACCAGTGTAACTAGATGGTTGCTGTCCTCAATTGAGATATTCGCCCTAAAAAATCAGGAGGGCACATTGTCCCACGGGTCCCACGGGTTTACTTCCGTTCCAAAGAAAGGCGTTCGTAGGAATTTCTCTCGCCCGAAAAATTATCAGGGTATTGGTCGGGAATAGAACCCGCGATCACTGGAATAACAGTTCGACACGCTAACCATTATGCCACACGAGGCCCTCTGTTCTTGATTGTTGTTTGCTTACAAGTACGAAAATAATTTTTTTATTCAGAGATTGTGAGCCTTCGTTAGGTCAATATTATCCGAAACGATTAAATTTTTCTGAAATGCTTAAATTCAACCCGGATCTGTATAAATATTGTGTTAATCGCTGTATTGGAATTGCTTCCCCTCTCATGTGGCTAACACGGATAAAGGCACTGTTTACCATTTCTCTGCCATTTTCCCCCCAATTTGGCGATTCAGGTTTCCTCTTTTTTCGCCCATTCACAGAATTCCCCCTCCCTTCTTTCTTGTCTCCTACCTGGGCTACCTTGGGCTACTTTTGAACGAGTGCCGGGTAGATGAACACTTATAGGGAAGAACAGGTACCAGACTCAGTTGCCTGTTGAGCTCTGACTGTGTCATTATTTATTATGCCCGCGGTAACTTATTGGCGAAACATGCCGACAGAGATTTTCCCACAGCGATCACATTCCCCCTGCATATATGCAATCCCCGTTCGGGAATAATTTATGTCCCGTCTGTTAGTGGCGGACATTTTCAAATCGCCTCAATTCCAAATCAATTTCAAATAGCTGTGGGATGCTCTTTGGAACATCTCTGTGCATGAAAGCTTAGTGCCTAAGCACCATGAGGGGTACGTAACGCCTGTAGTGCGGTTGACTACAGTTGATTGAGAAAGAAAAAAATAAAAAAGAAGTCATTGGTATTCATTCACTATCCTCCATTTTCAGTTGTCATCCCTTCAAGAATTTCAACTTCTCGTTACATCATCGACATCACATATACTCCGATCCCCCTATATTTGACCAGGCCGGGACACTTTGGTTCTCGCTCTCTCTCTCTCTCTCTCCAGTCCTCGTGTGGCTCTTAGTGGCGCGTACTTGCCTTCAATGCCCGTGATCGCGGGTTCGATCCCGGCCGACACGTTCGGAATTTTTCGGGCGAGAGAAATTCCTACGTACGCCTTCTTTCGGAATGGAAGCAAATCGTGGCCCCGTACCTGCACGTTAGGAGTACACGTTAAAGATCCCTACCTAGGTCAGGCAAAATAACCAGGTCGCTCCCCTTGGGGCTTTGAGGCTAGAAAGCTGGTAAGCCTCCTCACCAATTTATAGTGGCGCTTCCATGCCGGCTACACAAACCTGTTCAGTCGAACTCAGTCTCACTGTCTGACCGTTTTTGCCGCGGCGGTGAACAAATTCGTGATCATGCGCTTGCACCTTTTATTCGAACTCCCCTCTGAACTTGCCCCTCCTCCCCTCCCTCTCCCTTGAACAGAGGCCCCGCAGAAATGCACCCATAACCCCCCTCTGGTTTGCCTTTCTTTCATTCTTTAACTATCGCCCAGTCATCCATCCACCCCTACACTCTCAAAAGTTAAGTTGCTTTATATTGGGGTACACCCGCTTATCTCTTGCACAACTTTTTTCTTCTCAATAAGTCATATGAATCGAGTGATGGCTACTACAGGCAGCGCCTTAAAAAAACCACACACGAAAAATATGTAAAAAGTCGACGATCAGTTTAATCCACAAATACCACAAATGTAGTCACCTAGAAATTAGAAACGAGTAGAATATGGTAAGAAAATGGTAACAAACACATGTGACAAAAATATACCCCAAATGTTTTATCCTTGTTAAATTGGACCAAACATTTCCTAAAGTATCAAAACTGAAGAAATTTACAAACATTTTCTATTTGTAAGTCGTTTAATACCCGAAACGGCTATTTAACAAATTCTGAATAAAATGCTTTTTTGTTTTAAACAGATTAAATATTTAAATTTTAAAGCGTTGGAAAGCCCTATAAAATAAATTAAAAATCAGTGCTGTTACGTCATTTCCATGACACGTGAGAGAACGGTGTTTTCAAATATTATGAAAAACATTTCGCTGACATGACGGGGACTTTCGAGCGAAGCCAGCTTATATAATTATATTTAACTATAATGAAGAACAGGAGATTGTAGGACCAGCATGATTCGAAGGGTGTATATTTTCACCAGCTCCCAGGGATCGAATAAATGAGGACCTTCGCATCTCCGTGTCTTTCGTATCTAAATATGTTATTCAATATTACAAAAGACACGGATATGCCGTAGATATTGGATGTTGTCTGTCGTCAAATCACCCACCAAAGCTGATTTTCTATATTAAAAACCAAACAACAAATTCGTAATTTCAAGTTACAGCACATTTAATTAACAGTGATTTGAAATTACGGACATTACTTACATTACATTACTCAGAGAGAGGGGGTAGGAACATTTGGAGTGTTCAAGTCGCACTATGGCGAATTGTTTGACCTCTCTTCGTTGGTCCCTTATTCTTCCTTCGGCAGTACATATTTGCTGGTCCCATATTCCCCTAAAATGTTATAATAATAACTCTGCGCGCTTGTTAAAGGAATGTCTGCGGGATGAAGAGTGATGTTATTTATTTTGACAGTTTTTCTTTTGTTGCCAGCTGTTGTTTCGTGTCAATCAGCGAGTGCATTAAATAATGTTTTGTTATGCCTAACGCTTTTTTTGTTTTTGTCTGCGCAAAGCCGACGACAGACTATTATTATTTTTTTATGTGAGCACTCGTTCGGGCTTTTTTACTGGTGGGGATGGGCGATTTGAAGCTCAGTCCTTGAAAGTGCCGAACTGTCAGCGAACTGCTGTTTGTTGCCAGCCATATTTGCAATAGAAATACTTTTCGAATATTTTTAGAAGCTGTTACTTGTGTGCACTGCTCAAGCTCAAGAAACTCCAACTCTTATCTCTAAATTATTTAAAATTTGGGATTACTGAAAAGCAGTGCGTATTCAAATTTAAATGTCTCTATGTCTATAATTTAAATGTCTCTATGTCTATGTCTTAAATGTACCTGTAAGGGGTACAGGTTCAACCCCGAGCAGTTGGTGTACTTTCCGTTAGGTGGCGACACTGTACGCTATCCCCATTTCGGGGTGATTGCCCTTTTGCATTAAACACTTTAAAGCGTTTTCTCTAGGTGGGGGTGTTGAAACTTTCAGTTCCCCTTTTCAACAGAATGTTCCGGTTTTCAAGAAGCTACTTTAAATAGATGAGCGCGCCCCAAATGAAAGCACATAGACAGTGTTTAAGGCACCGGTGGGTTTACTGGTAACGAGCAAGCGCATTTCCGTTTCCGGCAAAACCATTCGTTTTTGTTTGATCGTTGATGCAGCATTGCAGTTGGCGTGTTCTCATTTAAGGATCTTCGTTAATTTCTTGTATTTTTTTCAATTTGCTTCCACATTTCAAAAATACTCATGTTATTGCTGCATCATGGTGAAGAAAAGGTACCCTTGTGAAATGATTATTAGTTTTTGAATGATTTTTCAACAATCGGTTGTTGAACGTAACAAAGAGAGACGCCATTAGTCGACCACGTGTTGGTTAGTCTCGAACTTTCCACGACGAAAATCAAGTTTCCTTACCGAAATGCCAATCCTCATTAAGAATATTTAGTCTCCACATTCTAATTTTGTATTTGTTTCTTATCTCCTATTTTTAGCAGTCGGTACTTTAGATCAGTTCAGCCGTGTGAAGGAGCACTATGTGTCCGGCGGCCCACCACCAGAGAAGGGTCTGTTCACTGCGGCCAGCCGCCCGGCCTTCGTTGGTCAGCTGTACGATTCGGCCGTGGCCTCGCCCGTCTGCATCATGCGCCAGATTGACCAATTCCGCAGTGACGGACGCCGCTCGTCCAAGTACTATATGTGTTTGCCTTTCTTCAAGGACGGCAAAGTCAACTTCGATGTGGAGATCGAAATGCGCAAGGTGAGTAATGACCCCGATTTAAGATTATCGTAGGTGTGGAGAGGAAGTTAATGAAGCGTTGGGTAGACTGGCCATGCGCGGACAGCCTGTTTGGGGCTTTTAAAGCTGGAGAGAGCGGGGGCCTGAACTAAGTCTTGGGGAGGCAGTCCCATTCGATAACACTTCTGAGGAAGAAAGATAATTTAGCGTAATTGCTCTTTGCAAAGATTGTTTCTAGTTTGAGTGGGTAAACTCTTCCCTGTCGTTCAGCTGGGGAGATTAAGTTAGCTAATTTTAAGAGTGGTGAGGTTGTGACTGGTGAAGAGCCGACAGTAAAGTGTCTCCCCATCCTTCTTCGGAGGCCCGAGAAATGAAGATCTGTTCCGTTACAATGATGAGTCGTGCAGGGGTCCTGAAAACGGTCATAACTGTGGGCCGTGCTGTGTCGGTGATAGGAACTAGAATGCATGTGGCGTTCGAAATTCACGCCGGCACAGTGAGAAACAGCACACACTGAGTAACGCAACTGGTTATGTTTTCACAGCGTTCTTGTATTTTAGTAACTTATAACCATTGTAATTAGTAATTACTTTTTCAAGGCTAGCCAATGAGCTAATGGAAGATTTTTAGTTTAATTCCGAAATGTATCCCAATCTTGCTATGAACCTTGTTGTAATATATCTGTATTTTCTTTACTTTCTATGGCGTGATGTCCAGCCGGCCAGTCTGCTGGGCGCTCGCGATTGGCTGAGCAACGATGATACGCTGGACTCGATCGTAGGTTTGCCCAATCTGACCAGCGACGGCGAGAGCGCCGGCTCCGGATCCGGCTCCAGCGGCGGCGAGGGTTCCACCACCCCAACCCCCGACGATGACAGTGGCTTCGATCAGCTGTTGCCCACGCCCGAGGAGAAGACCTACGTCATGTCGCTTAAATATCCCTACAGCGATATACCCATTGATGTGACTGGTACCGGATTCAAGCGAATGCTGACCATGCGACGATCCTTCATCCAGGTACGTTCGCGCCAACTCTGTCTCGCAGTTTAAAATTAGTGTAAGTATTGCAACAGGCTGCCTATCAGTCAGCTTCATTACCCCACACCTACGGAAATGCCACGGCGTGGCATCGCCACCCCGAAAGATAGATTAAAATAAATCTTAAGAAATTATTTTAACATTTTATTTATAAGTATTATGAGTTTGTCACGCCGTTTCCCCTCTTGCGCTAACGCTGTCCAGGATACTTACTAGGCCTACTGAACACAAATCTTTTCTTCACTACTCCTGTTTCCAAGCGTTCATTCGACTTTTAAAATTTCTATATCACTAAAATAGAGGCATCGAAAAATTGTCACTGCCATGAGTCAGTGGAGAGAATTCGAACTAGTTCAGAAATGTCTCAATTGTTCCGTTGCTGTGATGAACCGTGCAGGGGTCCAGAAATCGGTCACAACTGTGGGCCGTGCGGTGTCTACGAATGGATTTCGAGGGCATGTGGTCTTACGACTTTCACGTTTTCACTGTGACAAAAAGCACTGACTGAGCGACGGATTGATGGAGCATTCTTGATAATATTCGTCATGAATTTTTTTAAATTATTTACCCTTTATTATTCCATTGTTCAAAGTTGAAATGTTATGTCCCAACTGAATTTTTTATGGCCAGCGTTTGTTGAGTCATAAAAATATTTTGTGGGTTATTCAATTAGACATGCATGCCACTGCTAAGAAACTACTTCGGAAATATTTTACTTAAAAAATCTATCCCAAATAATAGATTCCAAATGATGTACATGTTGGTTGTTTTCCCCTTGTTTATAACTGAAAACCTGATCTGGTGTTTCTTTCCCGGCAGCAAATGGAGAACTTTGCCAAACGCAAGAAATGCGGCAAACGACACAACACCGTCACTGGCCAATCTGACGTGGAGGCCGCCCTCAAGGCTTCTGGACGTACGCTCAAGAAGTCCAGCACCGGCACACAAACCTCCTGCCCCAAACTCAATTCAGAACGCAGCGGATCTGCCGCCTCCGGATCCAGCACTACCTCCAGTTGTTCGCCCGGCGCCCACCACCTGCGCTCTTGCAGTAGCGATCCTGCCGGATCCCGAGAAAAACTACGCGTGTCTCCCACCAATGGCCGGTGCGCCGACGTGTCAGCCTCTAGCCTTTCGGAAGCCGCCCCATCCAGCAGCCACAAGGAATCCTCCTCCACCGGCTCTGGTCTGCACAAGTGGTTCCAGCGTCGTGGTCGCAATCGCAGCAGCATCATCGGCGGTATCGGCGTATGCGAGGAGCTGGATCGGGTGAAGAAGTCTCGACGTAGCTTGCTGGGTAACCTGCTATCCTTGTCTTCGCCCAGTACCAGCAATGCCGATGCCAGTCCTAGCAAATCTAGCACGGACAGCGCTGTTGTGACGGGCGGCAGTACGGACAGTGGCGGTGGACGTACGTTTCGAAGCGCCAGCCTACGTCGACCCAAACAGCAGCAACACTCAAACCAACACCACCGTAGCAGCTTGCCCATTCCGACTACGGCCGGAGCGGCGTCAGTCCGTATGCGGGAGAGCTCGGCAAGGGGCGGCGCCAGCAAGAAGGGCGGCGAGGACGGCGGCCAGTCTTCGTCAGGCAACTGGAGTGCCAGTAGTAGCACACGCACTTCGATGGAGTCAGAGGAGCCAGTTCCGGCGCCAACCACGCCGTCACCTGACTTGCTGAACCGGACTGGATCGCATGCCTCGCTCAGCAAAGACTCTGCACTTTCGGATCGCACCACACCCAATGATGAGCTCAGGTGAGGCAAATGAGTTTGCTATTTCTGATGGATTAAGGTTGTTGTAGGAGCTGTATGTTGAATAGTGGAAATAAATTTGAAGAAAGTCCATGATCAAACAGGGGAAAACTGCTGTGTTTGTTCCCAGTTTGGTCACGGACTTTCTACTTAGGTTTATTCTGCAATTTTTGAAGGGTTGAACTTGTTATCCAAATAAAGTGGGTGATCAAAGTTGAGATGGATGAGTCGATTTCAATTGCGAAAATCCAAGGGGCTACAAGTGAGCAATTTCTGCACAGGAAAACTGAAATTAATTTATAATTATTTCTTAGGACTAAGAGTGTTTGTTTTGTAATTAAAATTTTTTTAACTGAGTCTTTTAAAAAAAGGAGTTCCTGGAGACATGTGCTTTGAGATCAAATTAAATGTAATTAGAATTTGAACAAAACTATATTTAGATTAAGCAAATGTTTAAAAACAAATCTATATATATATATATAAATGAAAGTATGTGTGTATGTGTCTTTTATAGACTCGAAAACTGCTGGACCGATTTCAATGATTTTTTTTTAAAACATTGGTCATAGTCCCGGTCACATTGTTATGGAAACAAAAATGTCTAGACATCATCAGATCGCATCAACCGTGATCCCCAAACCTGGAGACCGCGGAGAGAGTAGTTTTTAGTTGGAGCAGTTTAGAATTGTTGGAGGCTTCAATTTTGGAAAGAAAAGTAGAGAAATAAGATTCAAGTTGTATAAGCTTTTTGGCAAAGAGGGTTTCATCATTGGGCCATGAGTTTATATCGTTACAAGCAGTTGTGGTAGAGGTAGACATAAAGGTGTTAAGGTCAGCAAGTTGGATGGTCATGTGGGAGAGTAGGGATGGGAGGGATTTTAGCAGTTTGAGGGCAACAGGCAACTGCTGGTGACAAGTCGGAACATCACCAGGGAAGCTCAGTGTCAGTTTGGAAGACAGTAAATGATGCGACAGAGACTGAGGTGCATCTTCGGTGGAACCAGTTGAGGCAGCCATCACAGCGCTGTCCTTGTTTTCTCACACCCTGCTGACAACCAGGGCAGGTGGTGTTTGGGTGGGGTGGGTGGGGTGTCAGTTTGATGAAGGAGAAGAAAGTTAAATAAGTTATTTATTTGATCTAATTATTTATTATAATTTAATTAATTTATTTAATTATCTACAGAGATTTGATTATACTGACTGTTTTGAACAGCTTTTAAAGGCAGCGCATTGGAGCGAAGCTAGCGTTTGAGAAGGGGGCGGGGCTGGCAATGAAGACAATTGAGCACTAGCAGTATCAATATACACTATCAATTATCGATACACTATCGATAGTGAGATGGAGAGGATTATTTGAGGTAGCGGTGGGGGAAATAGGAGTTGGCAGCACCTAGTGACTACAACAATTAGGCCTAGGGGCCAGGAGCTAAGACACCTTCCCCTTTAGTCGCACTTAGGTATTGAACCAGCATTGTCAGTCTCTCCCTGGCTGCCTACACCCTGCTGGTCACTTAAACTCTCCAGTAGGGGGCCTAAATGGCCCTGTCCTCTCGATATTTGAAGTACTTTCGGGGACCTCTAGTATCTCCGCTTGACCTGGCGCATTGGGTGCTTCCCTGATCTTGATCGCTAGACACACCGACAGCTCCCGTAGGAGGTCCGTCTCATTGCAGTACGCTACATCTTGATATCCTGCTGTTTGGACCAGGCGCTGGATATCACCAAGCATCAGGTTGCCATTGCCAATTTCTGCATTCCACACAAAGGCCACATTGCACAAATGGAGGACCAGTGTGTTTCCTGGGAAACTGTTCCCCGGGGGGAATGTGCAAAGCACCAGTTGTCAGGAGGTGGTGCAGATAATGCTTATAGTATGTGTTGTGATGCCATGTTCTTCGAACATAGCAGACCGGCACTTCTCTTGCACCCCAGGGGGTACATAGGGTACTCACCACCAGTCACCCTACTCCCCCTAGGACCAGATGTGAGGCCAACCACCACCTTGTGGCACCAGACGGTGTTGCCAGCATCGATGAGTCCCTTGGTGAGTCGAAACGGGGTGTCATTCTGGACTCCAGGATGTAGGTCAACTAATCCTGTGTGGCAGATAGGGTGTGCGACCCTCTGACCCTGGAAGGTTTGGGTGGCCTAGCCCCTCATACAATGCTTTTACAACCAAGTCTAGCGGTACACTTCCGACCAAGACTTGCAGAGCAGCGGTCAAGGCAGTTGAATATGCGGCCGAAACATGGTGAGCAGGGGTTGCCGTTGCAAACTTAAAGAGAGCCCTGTCGAAGTTGTAATAACCATGCCTGAAGCCCCAGGCACTGGCAGCATATGTCATGATAGGGGTGATCGCCTTATTCATAATTTCTACTTTTGAGGCCCCAGCTGATCTCAGCAATTCTCCTCAGTTTTGATGCAATTCCACCAACTCTTAGCTTCAGTTCCTTGATATGAGCGATGAATGTGAGCATGTCATCAATCGTCACTCCAAGGACTTTCACCAATCTTTGGTATGGTACTAGAGTTCCATCCATTCGCACCGGAGGGCCATGTCCGGGCTGGAACGCACCAACGTCCCTGATCGCCATGAGTTGAGTCTTATTTGGGTTAAACACGAGGGAGTTCGCTACTCCCCACTCGTGTACAAGAGTCAGTGCTTCGTTCGTCCTGCTGGCGCACAACCTCGCGGTTGGGCCACGGACGATGAGCAGGCAGTCATCGGCGTATGCCTGGAGATGCACAAATTCTCCCAGGTCCACCTCGAAAATGGAGTCGAGGAGCAAGTTCCAAAACAGAGGGCCACTGCAGGAACCCTGCGGGCAGCCCTTGTTTGGTGTGTGTTCCAAGATTTTACCATTGTTGCACAACACCGCTGATCGATTAGTGAAATTGTGCTTGACTACCTGATACAGGTTCCTAGGGCACCCTTTCTTCAGTAGTTGACTGAGAATAATCTCCCAGCTGGCATTATCGAATGCCCCACTGATATCAAGGGATATTACATAGGAATGCAAGTCCTCTGCCCTGATTTCCCGCATAGCAGAGATTGCGGTAGTTAGAGCTTCGTCACAGCCGGTCCCCGCCCTAAAGCCAAACTGATTGCTGCCGAGGCGAGCCAGCACTGGGTTGTGCAATTCTAGAGCTAAAAGCCAGACGAGCTGTCAGACACTTGTCGAACACTTTTCCCAGGACGGACAACAAACAGATTGGGCGATAGGTCGATGGGTCTGTTTTATCTTCTTTTAGAGGTTTTGGTATCACTACGACCAGCGCTCTTTTCCACTTCACCGGGACTTCACCATTAACCAGGCA
>JAQGBY010005427.1:0-14663 GCA_034698785.1 Mycogona germanica | reverse complement strand
GGGATCGAAATTTTCGAGAGCCCGCGCCGGGATTCGAACCCGGGACCGCCGAAACCACAGTCAGTCGCTAAACCAACGACGACGAGTCGTACAACACTCGTGTTCAAAACTATGGTCTTTCTCGCAATTTTTTTTTAGACATCTCAGATTTTCGTCTCAGATTCTCAGAATCCAGATTCTCAGGCTTACGTATGCCCAGATTAAACAAATGGTGTCGCTTTTGGACGAAACTTCAGACGTGGAGTTCAAACAGCACGTCCGAAGTTTCCTCCAAAAAATGACACCAATGTCCTTCATCTGCAGGAAAACAACCTAGAATTAACCAAACGTTTTTAGTTTCGGTTTCGGGACACCTACCATTACAGTAAAACGCAGTCACGCTGAAAACGGCGATAGTTCCACGATCAACTGAAACGTCGTCTCGCTGTCAGACCTGGACAATGGTGGCTCCCCAGCGAAGCGGTTGCATGTTTCCTTGAAAGATCAACGAGTCATACCGTACATTGGCATCAGCAATAAAAGTAATGATGACTAACGATGGCACAACACCTGGCAAGACAAAAAAAAAAGAACCGGCATCATCAACATCGATCGTTACAGTCTTTTTAATGTTGGCAACAAATGGGCAAAATGGTTAGAGACAAGAGTTCAAATGTAAATTAATGCATCCATGTCTTGAATTTCCAATTACTTGAGTTGAATCGCTAGGCGGCGCATATTTCGTAGTTTGACGGGTTACAATTATCTTTGATAGTTCTCTGATCTTCTTCGACTGCAAATAACTAACAGATTCTTTCTCTGGAACGTCACCAGACGGAGGTCATATGTGGTAAACATCTGGCTCAAGCCTCAAGATGTAATAAGTATCGTTTAGGCCAATATTGGCGCGCCTCGTGAGAATTAATAGGATTTCTATCGTGCCTACAAACCCTAAACAGCAAAATGCATTTTCGAACCTACGAAGCGCTAAGATCTTTGGCATATTGTACATTCTTATGTTGACTATGGATTTCAACGAAAGCGGAAAAACACTAAAAGTAAAAAAGCACGCCATCTTTCTTTGTGTCTGTCAATCGGGGAACTATTGTTGGAAAATGACAGTGAGATATAGTCAGCAGCAATCGTACAAGGCTCTAGTGTTTTCTAGTGGTAATATAATGACGCTATAAAATGTATAGATAATGGCGCCGTTTAAAGCACCTGTCCTAGCATCGAGTCTATAAGTTGTAAAAATCAACAGCACATCTTTTGTATTTCAAATTGCCATTTCAAGCCGGACAATTGGTTCCATTCCAGAGGAGTAATTAAACAGAAATCCCACAACTAAGTCACCCCCTTGGACAATATTTGAGGTGAATATCGCATGTAGATGCATGCACAGATGCGGAAAATTAATTTTGATGGAACCAACCTTAAGGTTGCAAGTTATTCCACTAGTGTGTTGGACAAACACCTTTTCAGTTTGTGTAGAAGTCGAATATAGAAGTAGAAACAGTAGTTCTGGACCCACATTTTGGTCTTTCAAATCTGATTCTCAAAATTAAATTAAGTCATCTGCGCATGCGCACAATCCCAAAATTCCAATAATTCTGTTTTGTGCGCATGCGCTGATGACGTAATCTGACTTTGAGAATCAGATTTGAAAGAGGAAAATGTGGGTCCAGATGTAAAATTTCTTTTTTCCAATTTCCAAATTTGTAATTTAATCGTCATGACATGCTATATATTTTAGTGTCATATTTTGGTGCTTCTGGATGCTTCCAGATAAGTAGTATAGCTTCGAGAAAATGTTGAATATTTTTATTCGAAAAATGTTTTGAAAATAAATGCAACGTATTAGGTTCATTTCCAGTTTACAGACAGTTAGTATATTTCTTTCAGACCTCAGTTACTTAATTTCGCAATTATTGCCGACACTGTTGAGATTTCAGAATCGATAATCAATGACATCAACTATTTTAAATCTCAAATAATTTTGATCAAGCCTGAGCGCAACACTTAAAAAGTTAAATAATGTTTGAAAACAAATTCAACTTCAAACATAAGTGAAAAAAGCACGGGACAGTCGTGTAAAATTTTACTTTTTACTTATTTTTCTTGTATGGTTATTTTAAGGCGCTGTCTTGGGTAGCAGTCGCCCGATTGATATGCCTTATTGTTAAATTCAACTTCATTTATAAGACAACGCCCAGAACGTGGCTTGACGAACAGATAAAAACTTCATAAAACTTAAAAACAACTGTAAGGTGAACCATGTTAACAGCAACGAATTTTGTATACATAAACTAAAATATGTTGGTGCATTCGCACAGGGTACACAAATTATACCTAAAACAGAAAACCTGGTTTTTGACATTTGCCTCAAGAAATTCATAATCTGTCAATCATTTTAATATATAGTCCCCTTCTGTGTCGAAAAATTCAGATTCACACTTCCAAAATTCATAATGTTAGCAGTTTTAATTAGTCTAGTAGAAAGCACATGCGTTCTGATAAAAAAATATAGCAATGTGCATTCCACCTGTCAAACGCTTTCGTTTAATTCCCTAGGAATTTATGGCACGTCTGACTTTCTGATAATGGCCGGGATGCAATGACCCCCTCGCTGAATATATGATTGGAGAATAATTCACCTGTCGTTATGACTCGAACCAGTGACCATCGATGCATCACTATCAGAGCAGGAAGGTGTGTGAAGTTTTTTTCGTCCTTACAACTCAAATTTCTCAAGGAGTTGTGGGGTGGAAGGGGGAGGGGGCGATGTAGTTCAAAAGTTGACGGGACGACGCAAGAAGCAAATGGCACGGGCAAATTCGAGTAAAACCAAGGTCGCAATACTTACCGGCGATCGCCACTCGATACTCGACCCACCACGACGGACTATAATCAATAGTGAGCGAAGAAATAACAGAAAAACATTATCTTTCTTATCGAAAAAAAAAAATACGAGTCAACGCCACAAAACGTCCCACACGAAGACGAGGTGAACTTTCAGCCATGAACATATCTTCGGGTTGACACTATATCGCGTGACCTGGACGGAGGCGATGTACGCGTTTTTACTTTGTGATTTAGTTCAGTACAGGTATAAATGGGGTCGACCAAAAGAGTGCGCGCCCCTATAGGAATTGCAATTCCAGGTGTCCTGTGTGAACGCAGCAGTGGCGACGCCGCGAAGTGGCGCAGAGGGCGCCACTTAGCGGGAGGCTGCTTTTGCGGCTGCTTGTTCACCATAACATAAAATATTACTTCAATGCTAAATAGTTGCTCGAATATTTGTACCACAAAACTGTTCAAAATAATTTTTATTGAACAAAAACGTTGTTTTCAAAATGTTTGTTTTCTAACATTGTACAGTTTGTTCACCTGAATCTTAGTAAATTTCAGCATCACTGTGTGTAGATGCACAAGCAGCCAATGGCGCTTAGACTTTTATCCGTTAGCACTAACGAATAAAGCTCAATCGAAAAAAGGACAAGCGCGTTGAACATTTAAAAATATTGCGAAAGGGTGGCGTGTGGGTGATTGATCTGACAGTCAGACATTCAATGAACGCCTCATTACATCGATACCTATCAAATCATCGGTGTTTACCGAAGATCAACTAATGAAGGTGAACACGTGCAATGCGATTGCGTTTGAGCCGAAAGACGCGTTTATCTCGTTCGATTGCTCCCAGAGGTATCGTGCGAAATGTCAACGGCATTCCGATTCGAAATACAGCACCACCCCAACCTACATTAAAATCAGCACGCAAGTGTAAACGTTGGATCGCCGCCGTGCTTGATGAGTGGGTGAGATGAGTTTCCGGATTTCGTTTATTTTATGTTTGTTATATTGTTACAACGTCCGCTCCGAATTATCTCTGAATAATGGGTTAGTCTCCACACTAACCGCCATCCAGAATGTGCTCAAATACTCGGCAGCTCATATACAGGAGGCGAATTTAGATGTCGTCTTCGGGCTTCGCGTTATCGAGGGTAAGTTTGCCTGCTGACCGTGACAAGAGAATGAACTAGTGACCTGACTTATGATTACTATCGAATGAAGGGCGCGTTAAATATTTAGATTAACCTGCCCGATGTTTTGAAATACGTCGTACAGTTGAGGCGGGAAGTAAGAAAAACGCACCACAACATGAATTACAATCGAGTTTGACGTGCTTGCAAGAACTGGAGCAATCTTATCAACTCTCAGAATGACCATGTTGTCTTAAATCTTACTTATTGTTAAATAAAGTTGTTACGAAACACGCAGAGACAGATGACGATTAAATGAAAAAGTTAACTACTTCCAAAGAAATGGAAACCATCGGACACTACTTCACCACACTACACTGGTTTCCATTTCTTTGGAAGTAGTTAGTTTTTTCATTTATTGTGTTTATCTGTTTCTCCGTCTTGTTGATTGATTAACATGATTTTGTTTTTAAAATTAAAGATTAAAGTAAAGAAATATTAATAGCTTTGTGAAAAATTAACGTTTCAGATGAGACAAGATCGTCTTCAAAAATCGAAAATTGGTGTTTTCAACAACTGTCAAATTGAACACATGAAATACTATTTTATTGTTATCTTATTTACAGGGCAATGCAAGCTGCTGTTGGAGGCTCACGAGCAGGGTCAGCTGGAGTTCTCGTCCAGCGAACTCATCAAGCAGATCGGTGTGCTGGGCGCGGAGGCCGGCAAGCTGGCCAACATGGCCGTGCCCTACGTCCACGAGCAGGATCGCGACTACTTCAAGCAAATGAAGCAGCTGGTCGTCGGCGCCTGGAAGGTGTTCCATCCGCACCGGGTCATAAATATGTCGCTGCGCTGGCCGGAGACTTTGCCCAATGTCATAGGTGATTATATTCAGGGTCAGACATTGACTAACATAGGATACATTTAAAAAAATCGAATATCTAAATAATGCAGAAAAATGAACGAAAATTGAATCCCCATTTTGATTATTCAACTTGAGCCAAAATCATAATTAATCGAAATGTTTTGAATAGAAAAAATAACTTTTTTGTCTTAATTTTGACAAGGACGAATATATAAAATGATAGATGGACTAATAAGTTTTCAGTGAGTTCATTAGTTTGTCTTTATGTTTCGGAAATCTGTAATTTCTTTATTTTATGAAGATCAGAAGTGAAACGTTGTTTATCGACGCTCTTGTTGCAGACACTCTTGAGATATTTGTTAATTAGGTCCACCAGCGTGTTTGCCCTAAAACCCTGGTAATTTTACCTAGCCCAGGCTAAGTATCTAAATGCATCTAAAAATTGGTCGTAGGGGTAGTCAAATTCAGAACTTCAATTTTAGCCAAATTAAAGAGATTAAAAATTAAGCACATTCAATTCATTTGAGTGAATTAGGAATTAGAAAGAACTAAGAACAAGTTAGTTACTGGTGTTACCATTTGCCAGAAAGGAGAAATTCAAAGGTTCATCTAATAATTATGTAAAACGATAGTCTCTAATGCAAGGCTCTTCCAACGAATTCCAAAGGTTTATTGAAGTCAATTTTTAGAAAGTGTCGTCCATTTTTATCGCACAAGGCGTGGTCACAATGTCGTCACTGTGCTCAGTTTGCTGTTTATATTCCACAAGGTTTCAGCGTGGAATTCAGCGATCGCTGCTTGAGCGACCTGATGATCGGCACCAAGCAGAACCCGAAGCCGTGTCATGTGACAGAGAGCTGTCTGACCACAATGCTCACACCGGGCCAGTCTGCATACTTTCTACAGCACCAGATATTTTACACCATTTTGGCGCAGAAGGTAACCGAAGTCGAACCTGACGATTTTAATGTAGCACCAGAAACGCTACCAGAGATGCGATAAATCTAAAAAATTGTGTCCGTCCGATTTACAAATGACATTTCGCGCAGATCTAGATCAAGGGCAAAGTAAGATAATTACTTTCTCAGTTGGTGTTTAGTATCAAGCTGATAAATGCTGTCAAAAGAGTTGCTGCTTGTAAACAGCTTTTTCGAGAAGCTGTTTCCTGTTGATTGATTTCTTAGTAGTGCCTTTTACAAATAAAGGCGTGTAAAAAAATAGTTGGTATAAAGTTGAACAATTTATGGATACTTTGATGGTCTCGAATAAAATTACATTTCCATGAAGAAAAGCATGAAAAGTAAATATATTAGCCTAGTTGTTCGAGCAACCGATTTGTGGTGCGACGGTCCTGGGTTCGATTCCCGGTGCGGGATGAACAAAAGTCCATTCTATTCTGAAATATGCTCCTTGAACTTTATATAGTACAGCACTACGAGCGATTTTGTGCCCCCTCTTGGTGCTTTGGCACTTTATAAAAAGACACATTTTCACCAAGCAGTACTGATCTTTCTGGTTTGCCTGATCTTTTTCGACGATTGTGCAGATGGGATGCGAGAAAGTGGTCAACGAGTTCCTGGTGGCCAGAACACATTTCCGTAACCTGGAACAGGTTCAGCACGAGTTCTGTACGAACGCCTTCTACGAACTGGACGATGTTGTGGCACTCTACGCCACCAAGCCGGAATTCAGAAACCTATTTCTGGAAATGGGTAAGAAGTCGTCGCTATATATTACTCTGTACTTACGCACTGTGTTTCCATTGCATTGCGTATATTACGTTTTCCCGCAAATTTATGTAATAAATAAAATGATTAAGCTGAGAAAATGACAAGTTAATAAATTCAGGTTAAAACGCCGCAAGTTTATGACAATATTTAGTTGACTGATGATGATTCCATCTTCGAACTTATGACATGTGCAACAAAACTACACGAAGAAAATGTGCGGAACCGAAACTTATTAGTTATTAAAATCTTTGGCATTGGTGTCGGGATCCAGTGAATTTTCACATTGATTGTTGAATCTTCGATTGTCGAAAAGACATACAATTGATTGTCGATAAATGTTGTAAAAATAGTAGATATTTGATGATTTAGTAACTTTTTGGCTAACAATTTCTCATTGTACTCACAGAATTCCTCTGTCCCAGTATTGGCTACTTCCAATTCGTCAAGGGTATCTGGCTGGAGGATATCATCAGCTGGCAGGCCAAGGATGGTTGTTTCCCATCCGCACCCTCTGCCCCAGCTTCACAGCATCACCCACCCTCTCCGGCCACTAATACATCCAACGGTGACTCTGCCTCCCGAATAACCTCCTCCCCGACCAGCCGGCTGCCACAACCGGAGCTCCCCAACATTCCGCCACCACCAGGCTTCGATCGCAAACCGGAAGTACTGGCCGGGCAACAGCCACCGCCCAATTTCTTGGTGCTGGACAGCCCGGATGCGGACCGGAACGGCGATACCAATTCCACCGGCGACCTTCTCTCTCCAGCTGAACAGCGTCGTCCGATTCCCAACGTGCTGAGGCCTGATTCGCCCGTCCAACCAGACGACGGAGTGGTCCACAGCGTGGTCGGTCCTGGCCACGTGGGCAACCAGATTCGCGGCTACCTGGACAACGACATTCCCAGCGGAAATGACGTGGCCCGCGGAGCAAGATGGCCACCGTCGCTGTACGACGGCAGCTGGGTCCAGCGCCAGTCCAACACTTTCGGTCAGCCAGTTCCCGTGGTCCCCGGTGCCGGCGCCCAGCAGTACGCGCAGCCGATGGCTCGAAACTACGCCTGGAACAACGATGTGGCCTACCACCAGGGAGAGTCACGTGACGGTTACCTGCAGCGCGGCGCTGTGCCGCAGGTGGTGCCCTACCATCACGTGGATGGTGGTGGTGGTGGTGGTGCGGCGAACTACGGCATGCCCCAGTCGGTGAATGGCTATCGGGTGGCGACGGCAGATGGCGCTGGTGCGGCGGGGAACGGTGGCGTGATGCTGCCAAACGAATATCGACAGGGGCGGGGGTTGAAATCCGTTGGGGAGGTGGTCAGCGTGCCGGTTACCGCTAGAGTCTTGCTGTTTAAGGACAAGAAACTCACCGGTTGGTTGATGCTTAATTCAAATCTTATGTTTTAAGTGATCAAATTATGTTGGCCTAGAGCTTGTCCAGATGCATGTAGTTCAAAAGTGAATGCCTACGCGCTGAAACTTCGTGCAACCGGATGTTCCGTCCTTTTCAATGTACGAAGAATTTCAAATATAGTGAATGAATATACAGGCTTTTTCCTAGGAAATGTTTGAGAATATTGGAAATGGCGTAGTGCCATCAGAGGGCGAGCGCACCGTACTTTACTGTTTTATATCAGAAGTCTATTTGTCTTGTAGTATGGAGAGAAAAGAAAATACAGTACTACCTTTAAATGGGAAATTGAGGAGCGCTACTAAACCTCACAGCCAACTTTGCAGAATGAAGGTCACTATCACTTGGTTTTTTGCCCACTAATTGTTTTTGTGTGTTTGTCTGCTCGCCTTCTAGGAGAATGCCTGACCCACTTGACTTCGCTGGCCTCGTCTGCTCTGGCCATGTATCTGCGCTACCTGGTGGACCCGGGACCACCCGATTTCATGCACCTGCGACTAGAGAACTTCCGACGCGGCACTTCCAACAAGTCTGGTGCCTACGCCGTCCTAACCAACGACACAAAGTACCTGCAAGTAGGCGACAATGGCAATGGCTCTGACTCGCACCGACCCGACCTGCAGGACATGGTGTCTCGTGCCAACACCTTCATGGGCACCTACCGTCGCCAGTGGGACTCGAAGTTCCGACCAGTCTACGTCGGTCCGATGGCTCGCATGGACCTCAGCCGAGCCGGTCTCCAATCTGACTACGTTCATCCGGCCGAGCTGCGTAAGGAGCTTCCTGATTGGACGGTCAGCTATCCGGTGGCACCGGCTGTTGGTAACACCACACACGTGGGACCCGGAGTTGCTCCTCAATCCATGGACAGCTCGACCATCGCACCGTCGCCGTCCGCTGCGCCGCCATCCGCTGGCGCCACCTATTGGTTGTACAAGGATACCGGTGGCAGGTTGGCCGGCGAGAGTACAGAGGAGGCAGACGTTCGGGCGGTCAGCTTCCGGTCGCCTTTGCAGCGGGATCTGGATCACTATCTAGTGGCGGTGGCGGTGGTGTCAGTGGTGTTTCTAGTGGTAGTTTTTCGATATTTCCGGCGACGGCGTAGCAGGCTGATGCGGCTCAAAGCCAGGCACCTGTGAGGTCAATTTTCCTTTTGAAAAAAAAAGGAAATTTAAAAAATCGGCATCGAGAAATAGGCGAAGGGAGGGATGTACCACCTCAGAGGTCTTAAAGAGTTTGCGAGTTTGAGCATTGCAGCTCGAAAGGATAATTTTCGCGTTGGTAAGAGCAGATAAGTCTTATAAGCGCGTTTATTCGTTTAACGTTATTGGTAATTTTCAAAATTAATCTCTATAGTACTACGGAGAGAAATTGGTGGCGCTGTTTGGTTACATATTTCTCATTTGGTGGAAGTTCAATTTGAATTTTTTTAAATTTAGGTGGTTCATGCATGAGGCGGACAATTTGAAAATAACTTTTCCAAATAGTTTCTTTGCATTTTTTTTTTTAATTCACTGAAGTGACGGGTCACAACAGGAAGATTCTGTACCCCTCTCAGTGCTTAGGCACTTTGTGAGGGGCACGTTTTCACCAGTACCCCGGGCCGGGAATCGAACCCGGGGCCGCCGAACAACAGTCCGTCATAAACCAATTGCGCCATTTAAAAAGTAGATTTAAGTCTCACTGGCAACAATGAGCTTCCGGTACACAAAGTGGCATGAGACAGCAACCATTTTTGCTTAGAGGGATAGCTATTCGCATAATGGTATTTTCACTTTCCCACTATGCGCCTTAAATTGCGTTAATAAAACTGATCATTCCATGGAATAAAACACAAGGAACTATTACTTCAGACAGTCCATACTCAAACTCTGGTAGCAGAATTGCTGCATTGCAATGTGGAGTTTTGACTGACGTTTTATCACCGCTGTGGTAGCTAGAAATACCAATCGATACCAGTAGCCTTTGACTGGGATCGAAGATGAGCTGAGAACAAACATGATGACGGGACAAATATGGGGGGGGGAGGAGTTGAAGTTAAAAGAAATCATATATACATCGCAGCTCAACGATAAAGTTTAAGAATCCTCAACATTAACAAGTTCTTTGCGAAATTTGTTATACTTTTATACAATATAGATTAGATCGAACTAAGTGTACAATTTTATTGAGCTGGGAAGTCAAATGTGAATGATTGGTCCAAAAATAAATATATTGATTAGCAGCGCTCATTTTCCACGAAGCCCTATCTTGCCTTTTGAGTAAACAGCGAAGGATGGTTAATAGCCGATCTCTGAGACCGAAAATCGAAACTTAATGGAGGAGACTATATTATTTAACAAAATACGTCTGGATTATGTTAAATTAATAAAATGGAAGCTATATTATTTATCAGTGCTGGACGGGGTTCACAAAGAGATATGATATTGTAAACTTCCCGGATGATTTACTCGAAGGTGCGCACAATTGTGCAAATACGATTTTTGCTATCAGATTTTGTGCACATTTTTGCTCATATCTTTTATATTAAGAAACTTCAATTTTTTTTTATGCAAATGGTATTTTTATATATTTTTTTATATGAAATTTGTGACTATTTTATGAGCTCTGCTGTTTTTTTCAGAGGTTATGTAAACATTTTTCAAGAGATTGTAACCGATTGAAATGATTAAAAATGTGGTTCTAATTTCTATGTCTGTTAGAATGGTGTACTTTCACAGTCAACAGATCGATTAGTGATATTTGCTAAGTATTGTTACTCGAAAACTGGCTCTATTCCTCTTTAGAACGTTCGTTGTTTATGAACTTTTCAGATAATTGTCGATAAATATTAGCGACCAATTTTTAACGATATTCAAATAACATTTATTTCCTTCAAAATAGCCCCGACAAAGTATATACACATGAGCAAAGAAAAAAAAAAGCCTGCAAATACCACCAGGGCATGCGATTGTTTTGATTTCGTCCACCCAGCTGAATTCCAGCATTCAATCAAATTCATCATTAATTAAAAAGAACGTTCAAGGCAAGTTTTAAAAGTTAATCCTAATCAATAAAAACCACCGCATTGTCAAAAAAGTTAACCTGGGGTGTGAATTCTATAGCAAAACGCTGTGGTAGAAACTCATTATAAATCTGTATTTGTTAATAAACTCCACTCAACAACTTGTTAGTACATTGACTTGACTCATTAAACAACAATTTCCTTCTCAATAACACACAATGGACACATAGTTTTTGGCAGATTTTGCCGGGAGAAAAACCGGATCTTACGTCAACAACCGGTGTATCCCCCACTCGAAGGGCGGAAATTTTTTGTTGATGCAGACACAGCTTCTCTTAGTGTAAATAAATGCTGATTGGATAAATATATCGAACTAGTTATTGATGTTAATAAACATTGGTGGTTAATTTCCAAAATCAAGCTGGTTGCCATGGTGACAATGGCGCGTTAAGCATTTCAGTTGATGGCTGAATGTGCTCTTATAGATTCTACCGACTTTTCAGTTGAAACTTGAGACTTGAATCAACGATCATCAGCGAGAACAAGCTATGATCTTTGTAACAGTCCATTCCAATAATTTCTTAAAAATATATATCGATAATAATTTATTATTTTCTTGACCGATGTTCGCTGTGCAAGTCTAAGGGGACATCGTGTCTCCCGTTACAGTTAAAGACAAGAGGCGTTATCACATCGCCCCTTACGAGTAATGCAGCAAGACTACTTTCGAGTAATTCAATATCTATGTGTCCCATTCACCGGTAACAAACGAAGGACTCACTGAACCGCCAGTTGTCGTGACACCGACAAGTTAGCATCGGGCGGGTTTTGGAGAAGAAAAAACATGAATTACCACCGCCGATCAATCTATTAACTTGTCCGTGAACGTCGACTCCACAATTGATTTCTAAATAAAAAAATTCCCCACTTGGTTTGAAACTGTCAAACTTATTTCAGCCGTTCTGCCACCCGGCTCCACGTCACTGGAGCGTAGAGAATCGGTAGATTGTGACGGATTCGAAATCTTCTTCCGGTCCGAAAATGCAGTTAGGAAAGTTGGACTGCAAATGACAAATTGACATAAAATGAAAATTTAACGTAAAAACATACAAAAATATGGTAGTGATGCTGAAAATTCTTTAACAATGATATTCGAAATCCTAAATCTAGTTACATTGAGCAAGCATGCTTAAACAGAGTTTTTTTCCATATTGGATAGAATCGGCTCGTCCGTGCTTCGATAAAAATTACTAGGCGCTCTCGAATGACAATCAGTCCATCTCAATCCTGCTCAAGAATATCAATTGCATTTGAGAAGGTGCGTTCAACTTTTAATAAGATTAGACCACACGATCTCAAAGGGTATTTGCCCCAATCTAAAGGACAATTGAAATTTCTCAAGTAACTTGATGTAACCTTAACCGTGCAACTAGGCTATAATAAAAAGAAACAATCTCATTTTTCAACATATTCTACAGAGTATATCAAACATCCGACATTTGAATAGACCCCTTGTCCTAATAGATGGCGAATTACATGCCCTGCTTCAAAAAACGTTAACGTTAATTCACATCAAGTGTTGTCCCATGAAATCCTAATTTAAAAAAAAATGTAAGATTCGTAATTAAAACGTTTAATTTTTCACACTTGCCTTATTGACACTGTCGGGGAAGTACTGCGTCTCTAGACAAAGGCCACCATGTCGTTGGCACGGAACGCCTCCCTTGCCTGGCACACTGTCGTCGGTCGGCAGGAAGTTGGCCGTGTAGAATTGAACGCCGGGGAGAGTGCTCAGCACGTCCATCACTCTGCCACTGCCCGGATGGATTACCCTGAAAACGCACAAAAACATAAAACTCTCACGCCATTATGGGGCAAACAGGATTGCATAAAATTGCAACGCCGCACACGACAGATGCATTTGGGTGTTTCGCCACATTTTCTCCTCGAAAGGAATGACCCTCCACATGATAGTAACAATATTATTTTAAAAATCATTTCCTGAAACTTGTGAGTGCTCCAATTTGCCAAATAGCCACACCAATGACTGAACATCGACTTTCTCCGGTTTCGGAGGTAGCTCTCAAGAAGAAGTGAAGGTGACGACGCGTTTTAAGACTCCACTAAGTAGGAGAAATGGTTACCTGGCCACCATCCTTCTACCCTCATCGTCCGATTCAGAGTCCTCCTTGATACAGAAGTTGTGGTCGTAGCCGCCGCCGGGAATCTGATCCAGCACGTCGCCCAGCCGCTTTGGAGTTCGAAGATCAAAAGGCGTCCCGTCGACCTCTTCGACTTTCCCTTTTGTAATTTAATATGTAATTTAATCGTTCGAAAAGCCATCACAACAAAAGCCACTACATGAGCAACCCTCACTTCTTCTTCCCCGAAATCGTCAATAGAGTGCACACCCATCGCTACCATTTGAGTTATACCCGATAATTAAGTCCAGAATGTTGATTTAATTAAAAGCCAACAATGTTTTAGTCAACCGCCCCATTACATTAGATCTATTGTCGGACCCAAACAATTTCGCCAATTTGGTTTCTAATCTTCACCGATAGGTGGCCATGGCATGACTAAACCTATTGCGGAGAGATCTTTCATTTCTGTATTCTGATACAATATTGCATTTCTTGTATACACAAGTCGATTCTCATCGTTTTCTCTAGCAAGATTTTCTTGAAAGTTCACCCACAAAAAGAAATTTTTCAAATGTCATACCTGTTGGGATGGACGTGGCGTCCTTAGGCAAATAGTGGTCCGCGTTCAAACTGATTACATGATCCTTGATATCACCAGAACCCTGTACACAATGAAAAGAGAACAAACATTTGAAGAATCCAATATACTACAGAAAAACTTTACAACGCACTTAAAAATATATCTGATAAATTGTGAGTCCGGCTCCTAATAGGTGTTGAAGAACGGGTCATACTAAGATGGTTTTTTTAAAATCCAATCAACTGTAGTCAACCGCACTACCGCACTACAGCCTTAACGAGTCTCAAGTCAAAAGTCTGTTAGGTTAGGACAACCAATGCCATATGCCCCATCCGGGGCTACGTGGTGCATATTGTAATTCAGCCAGATCCTAGACACCAGTGTCTTTCTTTATGCCACACATTTTCAGTGATTATAACGTTAAAGCTGTGGCCGTCCTGGTCTTTTCGCGTGACTAATTCCACCGTAAAATGACGTACCTGACCTCCCAAGTTAAAGTAGGAGTGGTTGGTCAGATTGATTGGCGTCGACTTGCTGGCCTTGGCGAGGTAGCGGATGACCAGCTCGTTGTCGGTGGTCAGCTCGAAAGAGACACGGGTCGTGACCTCGCCAGGATAGCCCTCTTCGTTGTCGCGGCTCCGGTAGGTCAGAATCACGATGCTGCCCTCCACGTGAGACTCCCAAAGAACCTGGGCGGCGAAACATGGATTAATTGCATTTTTCACAGACACAACACACACACACCGTAACACAAATGGTCGTCCTTTGGTAAGTCCCAGAGGACAAACTGAACACATCTCCAATATTGATGATTTTATTAACCAACAACCTTTGCAAAAAAGATAACTGGTGCAGCGAATGCTAGGCTTAGTGCCCAAAGTGTTTTGAATGGGTGTCCAAGTAACGTTAAGTCAGTGGCCTACTTTTCCTTGGTTCGACCTTTGCTTGAATACTGCAGTTCCATTTG
>JAQGBY010005426.1:0-14663 GCA_034698785.1 Mycogona germanica | reverse complement strand
CGTTCCCCCTCGCACAGTGCCTAAGCACCATGAGGGGGACGTAACGCCTGTAGTGCGGTTGACTACAGTTGATTGTTAAAAAAAATAAATAAAAATAATATGTCAGAGGAGACAGACGAATACGAAACTGATCTTTCGTAGTGACAAAGGTGTCCCGATGCGTAATAGGAATAGAGCAGCTTTGGTTTTTTTAAAAAAATGGGCCGACATCCAAAACTGGAAAGGTGAGCTATTGAATATTTGGAGGCCACACCAGTTGGAAAACGGGATGGAACTGGGGGGAGGGAGGTAGGGGTGGAGGTCTAACGTGGAGTTGCACCCTCCACTAATCAAAGTAGCAGTTGTGGGGGTGGGAGGTTGAGGAGGGGGATGGCCGTAAATTCAATCGGAAAAACACAGCGACAGATTTGTTGCTGATCCGTCAAGTTACTGCACAGCCACCTCATCCCCAATTTGAATTTAAATAGCCCTTCCCCGCCAACCAGTATATTAAAAGTGCTGCCACCACCATGGACAAACTGTCAGGCTTCACAAAGAATAGAAAAAAACAAAGAAAATATCAATCAGAAATGGTGAATTCGGGACAGCACGGAATTAAGAAGTCATCATTTATCTGCAATTCACTTTAAATTAGTCTGACGCTTACCAGCTTTGTCAGCTTCAATACCCCCGCCCCCGATCGGCCAATGGAGACTTGGCAATTTTGCCTAGGTAGGGATCTTTAACGTGAACCTGATATCGTACAGGCAAGGGCTTTCACGGCTTTACTTTCATTCAGATATTGATTTTTATTTAATTTTTAATTTTTTAAGCAATATAAATACCGCACCACCCCGGTCACCTAATGTGACAAGCACTATCAGGAGTGTGCGCCGGAATAGCCAATAAAATCGAAGACAACCGAGCTAACTTGAAATGGGTGTAAATTCTGTGAATTCCGTAAGATTTATTCTTTTCTATCTTCAATCAAGATGCGTCTAGACGCATCTTGATTTGTTCTAGAACATATGGAAATCCCGGCATCAGAGAAATATTAGTACTTACGAAAATATTAGTTCCGTGCGATAAGAATTCGTCGATGAGGCTCTATGGATAACTGAATTTAAGATTCCGCAACCAACCCCCACGCACTCTTTTATTATTATTATTGTCATCATTTAAGTAATTTCAAACATAGAAGGGGTTAAAAATATAGGAATAGTGTTGCGCGCAGATCTCCCGCACACCAACCATCCCCCCCCCCCAAGAAAGTTGTCCTTTGGATGGTCAGGAGGGGTTCTCCTTGACTAGACACACCTCGCGGAATAATTATTGCGAAAGTCTGCAGGGTAAACACAACGAATCAATCAAGTTTTTTCCTCTTTATTTGCGTCGAGCGTTGTTACACGAAGACACGCACTCGTATATAGCGCCACGACATACGCCGTGTGTACTCGCCCGGTCATGTTTCTCGTATTGTTGGCGGCCACGACCGATTCCTATTGGCAGGTCTCTCTCTTTTTTTTTTTTTTTTTTTGGATGAGGCCGGGATACGGTGCAGCTCTCCCAACAACATTTTCACACCTGCCCGCGATTATAGGCCTCGCTCATTCTCTCATTCGGTCCTGGAGAAGTTTCGTAGCTACCCATCCACACCCAATACACCACACCACCCACTCATCCCCCTTCGATAGCTCCTCTACGCATGTAGTTACCCCCTTAACGCCGGCCAATCAATCAGCAGTCTCAAAGACAACGCGAATTTGTTTCAAGAGTCCAAGCATCGTAGAAATAGATACGAACACCAACACTGATCGGTCTCAAATTAGAAATTAGGACAATCGTTGCCCTAAGCCGGTCCAAATTATGCTAGAGAATACATAATTGGTTTGCCAAAAAAGAATATGCACAAATACTTACTCTTTAAAAATTGAAAAATAGATAACAATATTTTAATACAGGTGTAACATTACTCGTACGCTTAACAAAAAAACCTGAGAAAAATGAGCACTCACTGCAACTGAATTCATTTTTCAATCACTTGTGGTGACAAATTCGCTACACGCTCGTAATGTGTCAACCAATCGTGGTGGTTGACACATTACGGTTATCTGCGATTTTATTGGCTACGCGCCAATCGCCGCTGGGGACGAGTGCTCGAGCAGCCGATACACGCCCGATTCATTGACCGCATATCCCATAAGCCGCACCAAATGAAATGGGTATTCTTCATTGTCATCCTACATTAGAATATGCTGTGGCGGCTTGTGTCGAGTTCTTGTTAAACTATCGATTGTCTCCCGTGGCAGTGCACTGTCTTCAGTGACAAAAAAGTTGTCAACGCGACAGTGGCGCTACCAGCAAACATGGCCGGCATGTCACATTTCTGACCTCAAACTATTTCGAGTGAGTTGCATTAGCTCGGTGTGTACGCATATGACTCTACTAGTGTAGGAGACCCTGTTCGCTCGTCCGAATCCAAGCAACTGAGAAACGCAAATATCATAAAGTGAGCAACGTAACCGATTTTGGCGCTGTTTGCTTCATCCCCCCCCCTCCCCTCCTTCATGACCCCTTCCCCTCCTTTCATACGACATCACTAATACCTAAAGAGAAATGACAACCCACCACTGTGGCGCTAGGATCGACTCCATCTGCTGTCTTTTTCTCATTTTGTTCATTTTGCGCTCTCTATTGAATGACGTTTTCACTATTGGACAA
Organism: Mycogona germanica; assembly: GCA_034698785.1. NCBI lineage: Eukaryota > Metazoa > Arthropoda > Diplopoda > Chordeumatida > Chordeumatidae > Mycogona > Mycogona germanica. The sequence continues at coordinate 11,963 of JAQGBY010005426.1, read as the reverse complement.
CTTTTTGTTGAATGAGAACCTGTCTGTGCAAAAATAGTTATTGGTGAATCTGGTGGCGTTCCGGGGAATCATTTGGTTCATAAGTTCTTGGAGAACGATCGCTGACCAGAGAACACCCCAAAATAAAATTCTGTGTTTCTGGACTATCATCTATTAGGTGAATTTTCAGATATCCTGACGGTGAATTGAATCTCAGCGCCACTAGCGGCGACAATTACGCAATCAACTGTCAACTTGCGCTACAGCTCTTCATCCCCCTTTGACAGGGTAAACCACCAATTACAGAAAATCATAAATTCTTTCGCTGTCACATATCGCATTGCCATCGTCTCAATTGACAATTCCCGCTTCTTTCTCCATCCCCGTGCGCGCGATTTGATGTCCACAACCGGACGAACGGTGGTGGCACGGTCGCATTTCCGGTCACGGACACGAGTCTTTTCCGGTGTGACCGAATCGAATGGCACACGCGCTGCGTCGACTGTCAAAGCAGCGAGTCGCGTGCCACCTGGTGAACAAATCTAGCAACCGGAGTGCACACGATTTGTCCGGATGAGTCAGCAGGCGGCACGAGAGCGTGGAGCGTGAAGGAGATTGAGTGTGAGAGGCGTCGGCGCTGAAAAGGCGGCGACGACGGCGGCGTCTATCTCTGCGCGGCGAATATGCTCTGTGCTCGCCTCTTCGACACTGATTGCGGCAATAAAAGCTCGATTTACTCGCGGTCGGCGGTCGTGAAGGTGGCGGTGGTGGTGGTGGCTGCTGGGCCACACACTCACGACAACACCCACAGGATAGTCCACCTTCTCTCCTACCGGCCACCCTTCCTTCGCCCACTTCCCACAATTCCGGAAAAGAAGAAGCCGCGGCGTACGCGCTCAAACCGGAAGCGCACAGATGCCGCTGACCCGTCTCCGACCAGGCCACCGTCACATCTGTTTGACTTTAAGATAAATGCCCGTGAAAAAAATCTGAACAATCAATATGCATTTTGTATTATAATTTAATTGATTTGGAAACCATACCGTAGCCGTATCTGTAGCCCAGTCGGTATAGCGACCGACTGTGGCTCGACGGTCCCGGGTTCGACTCTCAACCTGGGCTCTCGATTACTCGATCCCGGGGTACTGGTGAAAATGTGCCACTAACATGGTGCCGAAGCACCAAAGTGCTAAATACGACACAATGAGCGAACCAAAAAAATACTGATTGGGAGCTCATTCAAACCATTCTTAATAAAACTAAATTTTTGGTAAGGGGGGGGGTTATCGCTTGCTTTAACCGCTCAAAACCCCCCAGAAAACGACCTGGAAATTTTGCCTAACCTAGGCTTCCTAGGAAAGGGATCTTTAACGTCCCGATATCGTACAGGTACGGGTCATGATTTTACTTCTATTCCGAAAGAAGGCGCGTGAAGGAATTTTCTCTCGGCCGAAAAATTCCGAAGGTCTCTGCCGGAATCGAAACCGCGATCACGGGCTTTTGAGGCAAGCGCGCTACCTCTCGACCACTCGACACCTCTAAAACGACAGGCTTGTTACTTGGGAAGTCTCCTGTGGTGTAGTGGTTAGTGTGTGGAGCTGTTATTCCTGTGGTCGCGCTGTTCGATTCCTGACCGAGACCATCAGAATTTTTCGGGCGAGAGAAATTCCTTCACGCGCCTTCTTTCGGAATAGAAGTAAAATCATGACCCGTACCTGTACGATTTCAGGTATACGTTAGAGATATGTACCTAGGTATCAGGCTTAGGCTAGGCAAAATTGCCAGGTTGCCTCCTAGGGTAGTTTTAGGGTGGAAGCGCTATTGAAGGAATGACACCTCAGAGGGAGTGCGGGTGTTCGGTGGTCTCCCAAAGTTTGGGAGCCACCGACATCTGGGTGCGCCAGGGTCGGCAAGAGGTGGCGGCTCTGGCGCTAAGCTGGTTGCCCCAGGAAGGGGTCACTGGCTGACTCCCACACGCACGCGAGAGCAACGACGCAGTTCTTGCTCTATCTCTAGTTTGGTCTCGTCGAGTTCGGTTGCGTTGCTCTGTTGATCCTGTAATACTTTCTTGCTTTCTAACCATAGCTTGCTCCAGACAATAAAAAGTCGCGCTTTTACCATTGCAATTCCGTCTCTTCACTGCTAGCAATCTTGACTCAACCTTGGAGAATCTACTGCGCAGTTGGATAATCCACTTCTAGATTTCATCAAGCGCTAGTGGGTCTGCTTAACGAATAGTTCAAGAAGACTTGTCAGAGACGTTAGAGGAACGCCTTTTTCAACGATAACAATATTCTAAATAGAATGTTGAAAAATAGAATCAATTACTGACTTGGGATTCCTTCCAACTGAATGGTCACGCCAGTGACGGACTGCTGTCTATGCTGACTTAATATGAATATATTTTCCAACTTTGTTTATCTCCGTTTCCAAGGAATATCGCGAACAATATTTGAATTAGTTGTAGAATAAAATTAATAGATATTTGTGATTGTTAGGACGTTAGGTTTAAAGCGCACAAAGATTAAGTTGTAATGTATGCCACAAATTACGACGAAATACGTTTCTGATAAATTTCTATTTCAGAAACGTTATGACGTTTCGGTTTTCGGTTTCTGAATTTCGGTTGCTGTTTACTGGTAGAGAAATAAATTATATGTATTATTTTTTGCTAGTACTAGTAGCTAGTATAGGTAAGACTAACCAACAATTATAGATTTCTTTCTTTTCAAAACTTGGGATCATTTTGTCGGTTTCGTGAGTATACCTTGACAAAACTGACACCATTGACCTAAAAATACATGCAGTTTCAAAATCTTTCGCATACCGTTCCTTCTTCTTGTCTAATTTCTTGATAACGATGTCGCAAATTCCCTGACTCATCACATCGTCAAGATGCTTCAGGAAATCTTCCACCGACTAAAAAAAAAATGCAAATAAGATTATGATTGAATGCATGATTTCTCATAATAATTTGCAGTTGCACCACAATAATATTTCGTTTTCTTTTTCGCCAATATCGTACACATTACTTTTTACTTGCTAATAAAAAAAAATATATAATGTAATTATAGTGTGCCGCTCACATAGTGCCAAAGCACCGAGAGGGGTACAGAAACTCCTGTTGTGATATATACACTTCAGTGAATAAAAAAAATATTCGAAATCAAAGGAACTTCATTAGATTTCACAAAGTTCTCAATTTCTCAATTTACAGACTTCAAAGTACTGGAAAGAAATGTACTTTAAATTTTAAAATATAAAACAAACCGTAACAGGGGGCAAATATGAGCATAAAATATTCGTTGTTACAGCGTTATCGGTGTACAAAGGCAAAAAAAAACACTAGGAAATATTAAAAAAAGACATAACTAGACAAAATCAATATTTTTTAATTTCGTCAAACTTACTTTTCCATTTAGAGATGAGTTTAACTTGGTGAGAGGTGCTCTACACTTTTCGGACAATTTTCCAATTATTTTAACCCTTGACTGTTTCAAATAAAGAGAAAAAAATAATCACTGACAGAACACAAACTTGACTATAAAAAAAGGATTATTTTTTGTAAAGTAGCCAGCCATAGGAAATTTGTTTAAGATAATTCAGATGGTATTCCTGGCTACAACATTACCTCAGGAGTAAGGTTGACGTCACCATCCATCTGAACCATGTGCTCCTGGGCCACGTAGGTCAAAACCATATTTGCCGTATCCGAGCAAACAGTTTTCAGCAGATATTTGTGCAGCGCCTGCTTGATATCATCTGAGAAATCATTTAGAAAGTGCACATCCAAAAATAGCGGTTATAATCACTTTCCGAGAGGATAAAAACAGGAAATTTCCGACTTTCAAATGGCAACTGGTCAGGTTACCAGAAAACAGGTCCGCCCCCTTAACGAAGAAGTGCACGTTGGTGATGAGACCGTTCAGTTTGTCCTGGACCTCGCCGTGCGATTTGCGCAGACTGGCGTTGGAGGCAGACTTGCTGAGGAACACGCTGCGAGCCACTTCCTGGTATTTGGACGACAGCGTTCTGTGAAAAAGTGAAAATAAATGACTGAAAATAATCGTCCAAAACTAATCGTCGAAGCTCAAACCGAAGCGACAGACTTGTGGTGCGACGGATTCGCGTTTTGATTTCTGGCCCGGGTTCTTGTTAATTCGATTCCCGAGTGCTCTAATATTTATTGTATTTTTCATTTGTGATGACTTGTTGTCTTGTATTCCACGATATTTTTTTTTGTTTTATTTTCAAACGTCTTCCAAAGAAAAGAATACAATTCCATTTTGTCAAATTAACAAAACACAAAGAAGGAAGACGCGAACCTGAGGGCCTTCTCATTGTTAAAACAATTTGTGAAGGCCCTGCGAGAGTATGTTGCAAAAATATAAATTCCGACATCTGAGTGAATCAAAATATAGATTGTGTCATAAAGTAAAGAAACACAAAAACGAAAATAAAGAATAGTGTAGATACAAATAGGAAAATAAAATACCAAGGTCACATAAGTAAGGTATATTCCACCAATAATATAGTAATATAGTAGATATAGTACAGATAGACTCTCCTAATGCTAGATAAAGAAGTAACCCTGACCCTCTCATATGCCTGGCCACCTCGGCCGCGAATCCGTCCGGACACTCCTCGAATGCTGGCAACTTGAGTAACTCGGCCTCTATCTCGTCTAGTGCCAGGAAGGGAAGATCGCCGGGCCGCACGTTGCTACCACCGCCATCGTCGTCCTCCTCTCCTGACTCGTCGCTGCCGCCACCCCCGCCACGGCCCTTCAAGTACTTCTTTTTGACCGCCTTGGTGCGCGTCTCGCGGCCTTGGGTGCCCCCGCCGCTCTTGCCACCTAAACAACAAAAACAACACTGCTGAAACCAGAACCAGCTCACACTATAGTATCTAATTGGAATTCGGGTTCCATAACAAACTGATCATTACTGTCGTTCTATTTTTCTTCGGCTCTATTTGAGTGCTCATGTGTGATCCTACCTGTCGCTTTCTTTCGCCTGTCGTCCTTCTTGTCGCCTCGCTTGCCCTCGGCCGCAGTGGCACGATCGCCACCCGCCACCAACGGCTTGCCGTCCACAGTCCACGCCATTCCATTCAGGCTAGCCTGAAAATAATCAAAAATTGCAAATGGACGATTTCGAATCTAATACAAACGAGTATCCACTTTAGAAAAACTGGAATTGACCCGAACATTTTGATAATGATTAGTAAATCCTAACTGTTATCTTACCTCTTCTGCTTTGAGCTGCATGATGCTATCGAAGGGCACGGCAGCCGCCTGCACGAACCTACTGCTGGCCACGATGACGGACGGCCGCTCGAACTGCACCGTCTCTGCCCAACGCTTGCCCGGCTGCCTCTGCTGGACTACCTGCAGAAGGCGTTTGACGTCGCGGTCGCTGAAGAAGGACGGGCACAGTGACTGCCAATAGAAACACAAACCGGGATTAGAACCCATAATTAGCTGCCATTCCGCAAAAGGCATAGTATGACAAAGAGGTCTTTGAATTCACGTTTTCGACGTTCATTCGACGCGACGGTGAATATAATTATTTGTATTTTTACCTCCACGTCCACCCAGGAACTGTTGGCGACAGCGTCTTCGATGCCTGCCTCAACCTGGTCTACGATGATTGGCCCGACGGCGCACGAGTGAAGCTGGACGAGAGAATCATCTGGGAAACGCTGACGGATGAAGGCGGAAGGATCGGAGATGCCCAACCGCGTCATGGCGTCGAATTCTGTGAACAAATGAGCAGCAGAGATGCCATGCTAGTGTTGAATTAAGTCAAAGACCCTCGTTTTCCTGCATAAATAAACTCGCTGGTTATTAATTTGCAGATGAACATTTTTACAAAAAGGCGAATTTCTATTGCTTGTGTGGTTGATTACCAATAGCCAATGACATTAAGGTGGCCAATCAACCACACAAATGTTAAGAATAATTGACATTATGTGGGCAATTTTACCAAAATTCTTATTTGCCAAGCATATCTTTCCAAAATATCCTCCACAAACGGGGATGCTTACCCAGGTACTGGTTCTGCCTGTAGAACGAGTCCACCCACTCGTTTTGAACCTTGGCGTACACGTCCGGAATGTATATGGCAGTTTTCTCGCGTTTGGCGCCGGACAGATTTCCCTTTAGTTGATCAGATGTTATTAGCTCCTGCAAGATGGCTGCGAATATCGCCACACGCGCACAGATGAAAAAATACAGTAATTGGTTAACATTGGCATGGGTACGGTTGAAGTCTTGACTTGCTTGAAGTTTGATGATGGTGTTGATCATGGGGGCCAGGTGACTCACCAAAAAACAATCGTTCCTGCAGTCCGTAGCGTGCAACGATTCCGGAGACTTGTGTGGGCTTGGTAGTTGCGGCCAGCGCACCACGGATGCGGGCACGATGTCGAGCCACAAAGGCGTCAGTTACCAGCACTTGCGGGTCGTCGGGATCAGCGTGCGCCTGCACCACATTGCCCAATCGGGGCTCCAACATCTGAAACACATTTCAATTCCATCTGATAAAGTAAGTTGGGGACCGAAAGATGAAAGCGGAGCTCCGAGAATTTTTTCGTGGTTCAAATTACAAGATTAAAATTATTTACACACTTTCTGATTAGGCCTAGTGATTAGCGCGTTAGCTATACGGATCGAAGGGTGGTGTTCGAGTCTGTAAAAAGGTTGGGAAGATTTAAATGGATATAACAGAGGGGGACTCGGTGCAGAAACGATCGTAGGCCATGTTTCGCATTTTTGGCTGTCAGTTTAGAATTTTACATTTTCTAACAATCCTAGAACATTTTATGTGCGCTCCCAGTTTTAAAGTTTTTAAAAAAACAATTGTAGGCTACGCAGAAAAATAATGCAGTGAATGATGATAAATTTGTCATTTACCTGCTGCAAGAAGTCGGGCGGTAGGTCATAGTTGACTGCCAACTCGCCGACCTTCACTTGACCGTGCTGCTGTAGCTTCTCGTTGATCTCTTCGAAGAGCCGATCCACATAGGTTCTGAAATGTCAAAACAAATTCAAAACCAACGCATTAATAAAAACATATTTTTGAATAACGACGGGAAATTCTGAGCCAAAAACGTTTTGGGGGGGGGGGCAAGTCAGAGTTTCTTAGACGTGGATTACCCGTCGATGAGTTGTCCAAGGATAAGATGGATGCCTGGTTCGGTGGCGGCAAGTTCACGAGCCTTACTCTCCACATGGGCGTAGTCGATGTTCAACGTTTTGGTCAACACAGACAAGTGGAGGCGACCTTAAATTGAGAAAATGGAGCGTTTTAGATGGTTGTTCACAATTAATATGGTACGACTCGTCGTAGACCAGTTGGTTTAGCGACTGACTGTGGCTCGGCGGTCCCGGGTTCAATTCCCGGCGCGAGCTCTCGAAAATTTCGATCCCGGGGTACTGGTCGTTCCCCTCGCATAGTGCCTAAGCACCATGAGGGGACGTAACACCTGTTGCGCAAGTTTCTTCTCGACGTGGTGACGTCACTTGAACGTGAGATAAGCTATGTGTCAAAAATTTTAATACATTTTAATAAAAGTGTTTCTTGCATCTTTGATCTCAATTCTTGAGCAGCAACGATTTTTTTCGAATGCACAAATAAACGACAAGCCATGATAAATTGCTGTCAGAACAATATCATTATTTTGATGGGTTCCCAATTTGCCTTTTGCCTACTACCTCCGTTAACGTAGAGCTCGTCTTTGATTTCTCGGCGCAAATGCTCAGGTGTGACATACTCTTTGCCGTCGGCGGTGAAATAGACAACCAGCAGCTTGCTCTGGATCAACTTTGATATTATCTCGATACAGTTGCGTTCAGACAACCTATTCAAAATAAAATTTAAATAAGAAGAATAATTAAATGCGCATACAGTAATGTCGAACATTTTCTTTTAAGAATAAAACACGGTTGGGTGTAATATATTTTACTAGAGGTGCTATTTTGCCCCGTAACAGTACCAAGAGAAATACTTCTTTACATTACAAGAAATTGATATTATTTTGGATCGCCATTTAAGCCATGTTGTACAAACATGTTGTGCTTGTTTTCTGAAGCTGAGGGGAACGAGTAATTTTATATTTAGATATTATCGCAGTGCCGTGGCATTATGGCAATTTGCGTAGTAGCAGGATGAGGCAGTTAGTGTAGATTTGTTCGGGTTGACCATGTGCGGACGGGATTTAAAGGAGAGGGAAGGAAGTTACCATTTTCAATTTATAATTGTCATTTTCTTATTACAATATGTACCCACAAGCAGACCCGGATGGGGCCTATGGCTATTCTTATGTTTTGTTATGTTAATACAGATGGGCCATGACAGGCACGGATTTTTAAACTTCAGATCAAATTTAGGATACCAAACAACCTTCCACTTGCAAAGTTCAAGGAATAAAACAGGCTTCTTAAGACAGCTGTTTTGGGGGTTGCTGTACATGTAAAACCGTCCCAATCACAAAGGACGAGTGCTACACGTTTTGAACCCAACAAGGCATATAAATACTTGCTACTATCAGAGGTCAACAGTAGCTGGCATATCCATTGCTGTGAAATTTATGACACTTGCTAGAGTGAACTTGCAGATGGGTCAGAATGAAGCAATTACCCCCCCCCCCTTAAGTAGTGAAAAATGACGTGGCTCGAAACCGAATCAGCTGTAACTTCAGTTCACCAAGGTTTAGAACATTTATTTTTGGTGAGCCGGTAAATCAACATTTGCGCATTTACTGAGAGTAATTTCATACTTTTGTGCTGACGCGCTGAGCTGGGCTCGTTGAAAATCGGCAGCCAAACGCTTGACTTCATCCCACTCGGACGCCATATTGACTTGAAGTTTTTATTGGAAATGTCAGGGGGCATACACTGCGAATAATCCCAGATTTTAGATTTAGATTATCGCCGAGCCGTGGCATTATGGCGAGATCTAAGGTTAGTCTTGTGACTCCTGATTTATCCTTCAAATGTTTGACAGAAAATATACATTTATTAAGCGTTAAATGTTTCAATATTTCTAAAATAAATTCGTCCATGGCTTATTTCTTTGCCACAGATTCAAATGATTAATCATGTGTCGGTCTGCCCCAAAATCGGTTTGTTTATTTCCGCTTCCTCCATTGCCATTTTTTTTAGTGGTTATATGTGCTGGGATTTTGTCTAAAAAGCAACAAATATCGTAAGGTTTCACAATGAATTGACATCATATCAGTGCTGTTAGGTCTCAACTTCTGGTGAGTTCATGGCCCCTGCATTTCAAGATACTTTGGACGAGAAACTAAACAAGAATCCTGCAAAAGTTCTTTCAACTTTCAAGTCATAACCGCCCGATGCTAAAATCACCCAAATATCTCGTCGTGCGCACCTAGCGGGAATATAAAATATAGGGATTTCACAGTCTGCCGCTAGAAGCGCTTCCACTTTGACACCAGAGGTGGGGGTAAGTCTAGTCATTCATCTGCTCGGGACAAGACTGAAGTCACCACAATCTGCGTTGATGCGCTTCCAGCGGGAGAAAGTCTGAACGGTGCGTTCCATTTATTTTCTACACGGATTTTGCACTCAGCCGTGAGGAGCGCTACGCCGTGAGAGGTCGGAAAGTGGTAACTCTAGCCGCCACCCCGAAATGGGTGACGCCGCCGCCACCCTAATCACGGTCAGTTGTGAAAGCCACCATCAGAAACTGATCAACGGCCTGTGGACCTTCTTCGTCGAGAAACAGAAAGTTGACTACGACCTGCACTACTGCGGCCGCACTGTTCCGGCACACCGTCTGGTGCTGGACGTGTTCCTATCGCCCGACAAGCTGTCTGACCCATCCGTCGAGCAGCACCTACACCAGCAATCTGGTGACGGATCGGGACTGGACTCCCTACTCGAGTTTCTGTACAAGGGCCGGGTAAGCGTCACCCAGGAGCAGCTGACCAGCCTGCTGGAGGTGGCCAAGGCTCTGGATTTCCAGATGCTGGTGGAGGCGGCCACCCGGGCGCCAGAGACCAGCAACGGCGCGGACGGTGGGTCATTCTGCACAGGGACGACGGCGCCCAGCAAGGTGCCCCGACGCAAGCAGAGCAAACCCACCAAGCGACCCAGAAAGGTTGGCGTCGATGGGTCAACTCGCTCTGATAGCGGAGACAGCGACGGGTCACCGGTATCCAAACGGGTTACCCGCAGGTCGGCCGGTCTGACTCACCACATCGAGACAGATGAATCCAGTAACACGACGGATGAATCGACCGACGGCGACGACTCTGACAGCGAAGAGTCTCGGAAATCTGATGGATCCGATTGGGAGGGAGGTGAAGGTCGTTCCAAGGTGGAAGGTGGCGATCAGTCGGATTGGACCACCACGGACATGGCCATCAAACCGGTCAAGAAAGGTGGAACGCTTCCCGGTATCGATCCCAACAGACGTTTAAAGCCCAAGAAGACGGAGATGAAACGGCCGGTCGGACGACCACGGAAAACAAACACCTCTTTGCTGGATCTGCTGACCGGCAGCAAACGGGGCGGTTCGGCACGCCGTGGACGTCGACGTCCCCACTCGCAGCGCGGCGAGCTGCAGTGCGTGCACTGTCCCTACAAGACTGCCACCCGGCGTTACTTCGATGTCCACCAGGCCAAACACGACCCCAACGTTGTCGTCTATCGCTGCACCAGCTGCAGCAAGGCCTACATGAACGAGGACGGCCTTCGCCGGCATCTCGCCACCGTCCACCCTGACGGACCCTCTCTGCATCATTGCCCCCACTGCGACTACAAAACCAGACGGGCCTACCGCTTCAAGTGTCACCTTTCCAAGCACGCCGACTCGAACGTGGTGGCCTTAAAGTGCCCACAGTGCCGGATTATCTTCTTCAAGCCCGACTCGCTGGAGCGGCACCTGCTCAAGCACGCGGCCGGCGAGCTGCTTCCCCGCAATGTGCCACTCCCACACCGCTGCCCGCACTGCGCGCTGTTGTCCGATGACCGGCTGGCCCACAACCAGCATCTGTTCGAAGCGCACGGCATGGGGGCGGATGGCGAGCCGTTGACGTCCGCCAAGCACAGCTGTCTACTTTGCGATTTCGTGTGCGTCCACCTCAAGCTGATGCGGGCGCACCTGGCCGAGCAGCACTCAGCCAACGGGCGGCTCCAGTGCCCCGACTGTCCGTTCGCCACGAGCGTCCGACAGAACTTGTACCGACACGTGGAGGAGGTCCACCGGCATGTGCGCAAGTTCTGCTGCGAGACCTGCGGCCATCGCGCGTAAGTATTCGCTATCCACGCTCACACTGCCCCTGTGGGTTCAAAATTGTGGGCGTCTGACAAACCGGAAACTGTCGCAAAAATTATCGCGTGTGGAGAAGTGTAATAAAAATTTAATTGACCCAAATTTTTTATTTTTATAAAATAATCCTTTAAGCAAATTTCAAACACTTTTTTTTCACATATGTTTCTAGTTTAATTGAAAATGTAACTACACGATTTATAAAATTCGAAATTTTGCTTCAATTTTTAAAAATTGTAATTGTGATTACAGCTGATTTAATAGGGATAAAATTAAAATATGTGGTTAGTCAGACGTTTCCCATTTAATTATATTCGAATGTTGTAGATTAAAATTAAAAATTGGATGCAGGCAATCTTAGTAAAAGTGTTTGGAATACTTTTATTAGCGTTCACCTGTGTTGCCAAGCCTTCAACATTATCCCTATGCTTGGCTATGATTTTTAAATGTGATTTCTGATTGCTCCTTTTTTTTTAAATATTATTCACGTAGAACTACAACGACCACTCTCGCTATTCATCAGAGGACGCACAGTGGCGACAAGCCCTACGCTTGCCTTGAATGCGAGAGAAAATTCGCTGGTAATTCCATCTTTTTTCGTAGTTTTTTTTTTTTTTTTTTTTGTTTTCAATCAACTGTAGTCAACCGCACTACAGGCCTTACGTCCCCCTCATGGTGCTTATG
>JAQGBY010005425.1:0-14666 GCA_034698785.1 Mycogona germanica | reverse complement strand
AAAAATTCCAGAGGTCTCGGTCGGGAATCGAACCCGCGATCACGGGAATAACAGCTCGACACGCTAACCATTACACCTAATCCATGTCAGTTCTGGGACAAGATTTTAAGACATATTTTTGCATATGCATTCTTACAAACTGTCTTCGATGTAAATCTTGTAAAACTAAAGACAAGACTGGCCCGCCAAAGATAAGATTGGATTGTCAACTGGCTCTGTATATAAGGCTCTGGTTGTTCCACTGTTTGCGTCCTTTGGGGGAAATAGGAATAATTCTTATCTATGATTAGTATTTGATTCTCTGACCAAAATTACTCTGTATGCTACAGTGTTTTACTTGCAAGTGCCAAAGGAGAGCAAAAAAGAGGATGATGTAAAAAGATGATGATGGGGTGCATCGTCACCAAGAAATGTTGACGAATTTGTGTGAGTAATAAAAAGGGAACCGATTCAAATTCAAATTTAAAATAGGAAAACTTTTGTCAATGAAATGGATACATGTTAAGAATGAAATTTAGCAAACATGTTGGGAAGACATTCCTTTTTAATTGCCCTCAAGCATGTGCCATTATTCAAATTTTTCAGATTCCAAATGGAGTTTGAGAGAAGAAGAGCAAATCGCTTGTTTTGTTTGTTACATTTTCCTGGGCTCAACCACAATGGACAAACGATTGACTCCTGAGCCATTGGTTTTAAAAGAAATAAACTCTTAGTTAATTAGGCTTTTTCCCTTGGCCAATGCATAATGATGCAAATGATGCAATGCATTAACTCTTTAACTGGCCAATTGATTTCCCCAAACCAACACCCCACCTGCCAATTAATTTTTAATATCCCGTTTTTGAAACAAAAATCAATTTCTCAGCAGTGGTGGCAAGTTGGCAGGTAGCAATATTTTAAGTTCGTGAGTTCATTTGGGGCAAGAGATGGGCATATTCCGTGAGTGTTGGAATCATAGCTCCAGCACCAATCCAGCAATGCAGGATGGACACAAGAATCGCAATTCAAGCATGCAGTGCTGGAAGGAGGTCATCCAGAAGCTGGTCCAGCAGCTCCTTCTTCCGGCACTACATGCTGGAGTTACAGCTCTGGCACCCATCCGGCAATGCTGGATTGGGCCTACAAGCTGTGACCAGCATTGACTGCAGCCTGCCTGCTTTCTGGATTCATTTTGACACATGGTACACTCACACAAGCACTTTTGTAATATCCAGGGGGTCCGACCCAGCACTGAATATTCCATGGTGCTGGTGCTGGGCCACGGAACCCCCTGGAAGCAAATCTCTGGAATGCTGGATGGCCAAGGATTATTCTTATTTGCGTATTTCAAAAATATATATATATTTCTTTGTAAATATGTTACTTCAAGCAAATTATAATGAGAATATAATTGATTTAAGAATAACAGCGAATATTATGATAAAGGAATTTTACCTCAGCAGCTTGGCAAGCAAAGCAAATGGCCATAATCATCCCAAACACTAACAGAATTTTGACGCTGGTCATGTTTTCTGTGAAGGATTCATAATATTTGCAAGCTTATTATTACAATTATGCTACTAAATGACTTATCCAATATGTGGGAAGACGCCGATGGAGTATAAATTCAGAAAGTCTGGAGATTGGAGGACACAATCTAAAGTCGGCGAATTGTCTCTTTTTAAAAAATTAATTTTATAGAAACTTCACTTATTACACGTTTACAATAATGATTCGTATTCCAATTGGCGTTGATTCCAGTTGGAATACGAATCATTATTGTAAACGTTTAATAAGTGAAGTTTCTATAAAATTAATTTTGTCCTCCAATCTCCAGACTTTCTCAATTAAAGGACTCAGTTGGATAATTGTTCGATTCGCAACCGGCTCAGCTGGCGACGTGGCTCCCAAACTCTGAGAGACCACCGAGCACCCGCACTCCCGCGGAGGTGTCATTCCTCCAACAAACAGCACATGTAAATTTAAACAGAAAGATGTTTAGATCTTTCACGTTCATTCTTTCGGAATGGTCTGAACGTTATCAGGACATTTTAAAGATCCTTTTCCTAGGCAGCCCAGGTCGTCCCCTGGGGGTGGGGAACTTTGAGCCTAGAAAGATTTTAGGCCTCCTCAACTGACATTTATAAAAATAACAGAAGGGGTAATTTTTTTAATTAGAGGCAAAATCCTCATCACTATCTACTCCTAGCGAGTGGGGAGGTCGCTGGCCACCCCCAAGCATGGACTAATCCATCAGCTATGTGGGTTTTAATTAAGTCTCGGTTCGACGTGTACCCATGTGGCTGACATCACACATGTGGCAAGGGGAAAAGGTTTAGAACAAACGTGCTCCTGGTGGTGAGCGTGTGCAATGCCGTACACCAGTGCTACCCTCTGGAGGCAGCAGCCAGACGAGAACTTCCGTTGCGCCGGCCAGGCTATGTTTTAGTGTATTTGATTATTACAATTACAATTACAATTTGTACCCACAAGCAGCCCCCAAGTGAGGGGCCTATGGCGGGGGTATAATGTGCTATGCAAAATCTAGATTTTTTTTTAATTCACTGAAGTTACGGGTCACAACAGGAAGATTCTGTACCCCTATCAGTGCTTAGGCACTATATGAGAGGCACATTTTCGCCAGTACCCCGAGCCAAAGCCCGCGCCGGGAATCGAACCCAGGACCGCCGAACCACAGCCCGTCGCTTAACCAACTGCGCTACGACGGGTCGTTTTAAATTCACTGTAGTGGGCAGGATGTCACTGTACAGGATTTTCTGAACCTCTTGGTGACTATGTGAGGGGAACATTCTTACAAGTACCCCGGAATCGAATAATCGAGAGCCGAGCCGGGAATCGAATCCGGGGAACGGGGAACCGCGGGGAATCGAATGGGGAGTAAATCCATGGTCGGCACTGCCACTTTTTAGTCGCTGACCGTTTTGCAAGTTGGCCTTTAGCATGCGTGGCTTAAATTCGACCAGAGTATGGGTTTGAATCACTCTCGTTCCAAGTTTGAAGGTGTAATGTGAATGGAGTTGTTCACAGATTTACTAGAGCAGCTGTTTGTTAAGGAGGGCCCCCATCAGCGTTTCCCAGCCATTGATGTGACAGAAACAATATGTTGTACTTACCTGGCTGAATATAAGAGAAATGCAAAATACGGACTATAACACTCTGGGCCTAAATGTGTTATGGCAGATTGATTTTCATGCTGCAGCAGATCATCCTTTTATAGTTCCAATGATCACCATTTCCGGCGTCCACCATTCAATTGGCGATGCACTCCCATTTTGGGCATTTACGGTAAACAAATGCCCAGAATGGGAGTGCATTGCCATGTTAACAAGTTGGAGAATTCCACGGTTCGCTCGTTGGAATATAAATTGTGGGTCTATTTAACTTTCACCTGTGCTTTACTAGTGGAGTTTCCATGGAAACACCATTTAGAACTGACTCATATTGACTTCTCGCCAAAGCCAACTTGCTGTTTAGTCGAGGTAAAAACTTAGGGTCGTTGAACGCCTACATTTTTCTAATACATGAATGCATGCGATGTTTTCCAAGAAATATTTAATTCTCTGATTATGTAAAGTTTTTTATTCATATATGCTTGCTTTGTTTATGTATATTTTGAAAAAATGATAACATCTATCATTTTTTCAAAATATAATTTTACATCGGAAATTTTTTATCTTCGGAATTTTTTGGGCGCGAGAAATTTCTTCGCATGCCTTCTGCATCGGGTCGTTAAAGATTCCTTTCCTAGAAAAATACAAAAATAAACAAACGCTAACAATAAGCAAACACTGTTTTTATTACGGTACTACGCACACAAAAAACACTGCGCGTCGCCATTAAAACTCCGATGGTTGCTCTATATCAATATGCTGCATATGAAATGAATCTTCAACGTCCTGATATCGTATTGGCACGGGTCATTATTTTATTTACATTCCGAAAAAAGGTAGGTGTACAAAAGAATTTTTCTCATCCGAAAAATTCCGAAAGTTTCAGCCGGAATTTAAATGATACTGGAACCAGATTACATGATAATACCACTAACCCACTGCGACGATGAAACATGTTTTTTGTATTATTTTTTGATGGGCCCTCTCATACTGTCTCACAATGCGAGGGTCCATATACATTCGCGTTTGGTGTATTACTGTACCAGTTGTATTTTCCTACTTGTTTTTGAATAATTAAAACCAAACGTTGAAATAAAAAATAATAAAATCGAAACCGCGATCACGGGCCGCGAGAAAGCAAACTAACCTCTCGGTCATTCGACACCTCTCAAAGAATATACGTAAAATTTTACAGTATACACAAATGCAGTATACAAGTATACAGTTTGCATATATGAATCAAAAGCTTTATATATAATCAGGCAATTAAATATTCCTTGGGGTTCAACTTGTAAAAAGCGATGTGAAGTAATCGCTTGTACTACATTGGAAAAATGTAGGCGTTCAATGCACCCCAGTTCTTACCTCAACTAAAGAGACGGTTGATTTTTCCCTGCACATTTTTCCTAGTCACTGCACTACAGGGCACATTTTCACCAGTACTCCGAGATAGAATAATCTAAAGCCCGTGCCGGGAACCGAACCCGGGACCGCCGAGCTACTGATGAAATGGTTGATCAATATGAAGCCATTGGTACAAATGGTATTTCCATGGAAATGCCATTAGTAAATTCCAATAGCCCGCGCCGGGAATCGAACAAGGGACCGCCGAGCCACTGATGAGAAGTCAATATGAAGCACTTGGTGCAAATGGTATTTTCTTGGAAATTCCACTAGTACAGCACAGGTGAAAGCGACAGTAAAAAACAACGAGCAAACTGTGGAATTCTCCAACTTGTAAACATAGCAAGTCACTCCCATTTCGGACATTCGCGTTAACACATTACAATAATGAAGTCAGAATTGACTATAAAAGGATGGCCTTCTGCAGCATGAAAATTAACCATTCTGCCAGAAAACATTTACAGGAAATATTTAGGCCCAGAGAGGAATACAAATCATTTTGCATTTCAGGTGTTTAGTATTTAGCCAGGTAAGTGCAACATTTTATTATTGTCACAGCAATGTTAATTTGGCTGAAATTCAGTGAATCAATGCAATTTCACGGTATATCCAAAAATAAATTAAAGCAGACGCCAGTAATTGTGCCATTTGTTTCCGTTCAAGTGTTCATTCCGAATTTTTGGCAATTTACCATTTCTTAATTTAAAATTTTGTGTAACACAGAATTCCGCAGAATAATTAAATAATCATATAATGGACGCGTATATCCATTAAAAAATGCCAAATAATTCGAAATTTATTATTTTGTTGACTATCGTTTAAGCTGGTCACTTTAAAAAATTATTTGTTGAGGTACAATTTACAATTAAACAACCAGGTTTAAGGTTCCCCCAAGGGAGCGACCTGATAATTTTTGTTGAAATCTAGGCGGGTTCATGAAACTGACACAGATGGATTGCGAATATAAACGGATTTATTATTGAGTTCCGTGGCGAACGTTTTGCTTACATAGCATTGTTTTTGGGAAGGGCAAATAGGATAAGCGATAGTCATGATACTATTGCATCATTACATTATATCAATGCAGTAACACAACGTTAGGCAGCAGTGCACTTTCAACAATTTTGCTCTAACCTAGGCTGCCTAGGAAAGGGATATTTTTCTTGTTCCAACTAACTGTAGTCAACCACACTACTGGCGTTCTGTATCTCAGGCACTGGAGGCACTCCGGAAGCCGAATAAGGAGTTGGGCATCTCACAAAAGGAAATCTCTGTACCCCTCTCCCTGCTTAGGCACTTTTTACCCCGGCCAGGGCCGCACCGGGAATCGAACCCGGGACCGCCGAACCACAGTCCGCTGCTTAACCAACTGCGCTACGACGGGTCGTACGTATTTCCGATTAGTAAATAGAGTAATTACTACTACAGTATTCCTAAAGGATCTTACAGTAATACTATGAGATCTATGATTTAAAGTAATTTGAATATGGCACTATAAAAATACAATACAGAGTGGCATGCATGCACAGAGATAAAATTTGGCACATATGTTGGTCTTTGCTTTCTTTATGAATTGGCCTCACGCACGTGCAGCTCCGTGACGTCATCACTCAGATTCTTGAAGTTCAAAATGGCGTTCACAATACAAGAGCGAAACGCGAAACTTGTATCTATTATAAAAAAATAGCCGATTCAAATTTTACAGAAACTAATGACATTTGACACACACCTGAATGCAAGGTGACGAAACAAAATGACTATTACAGTTTTTGGTTTTAAAGTATCTATTTTAACTGAGATAATGCATGCACAGAGATAATTTCACCATTGAGAGATCGATGCACTCGCAGCACAATGAGAGCTGGGCTCCATTTTGGACTCAATCTTACTCAGTGGAGTTTATTTTCCTCAAGCTGTGATTGGCTGATTTGGGTCACGTTACCGTCACGTGACCAAAATCAACCAATCATAGTTTGGGGAAGATAAACTCCACGGAGGAAGATTGAGCCCTAAATGGGTCCTCTGGTGTGCTATCTTTATTAGTTTTATTAGTTTCTTCCCATGCTATGGCGGATTTAAGGGACATGCCTGTATCTGCCTGCGTGTAACTACTATTACTAGTTACAGTTTATAGCTTTCTGATTATTTAATCATTTTTTATTATGTTTTGGATCACGAACAACAAATTCTTTGCAATGTCTGTTAGTTCAAGTAAAATTGTGGCTGATGTTGGCTTAGCACCAATCTGAAATGTTCTGAACATACTCAGTTTTTGGTCTTTCGCTTTTATGGCGGCGTCATCCAACGGCATCAGCAAATCCACATTCATTAATTTTGTGCGGAACCACCTTCAAGCCACCTAGCGTGCAGTTTTATCCGGAAATTATTTTATAAATTAATTGCCTGGCACTGAAATGTTTGTTGTTTTACGTAAAAACAAAATCGTATTTCGCTCATGAATAGCGACGTCAAAATTCGAATTCAAACCTAAAGAATTCAAATGATGACGTTACGGAGTTGGACGTGCGCGAGGCCAATTCATAAAGAAAGTAAAGGCTAACATGTGTGTCAAATAAAAATTGAATAAATTGAAGATTCGCAATTTCATGATCGAATTTCTAGCGAAACGATTTTTATTGGGTCACCCTGTAGTAACGTTTTACTTGCAACAATACTATAGAATACATACTATAGAATTTAAAGTGTCATAGTATTCTTACAGTATTACTATAGAAATAACTACCGGGTTTTGGATAGGAATCGTATAGGCATAGGAATCGTATAGGATTATATAGTGTAATATTACTATAGCAAAATGTACTCGTATGCTATAGTTCTACTATATGGTAGAAAAGTATATTTTTGTAAACAACGAATTATGAAAACTCGGACAGATCTTGCTTGATCAGCGTAAATCAATTCGTCAATCAACAATTTGAGCACATTTTATAATTTATTTTTGTTTCTGCACTATTGTTCTATGTAAGCTATAAGTACCAAGAGGGGTACAGAAAATCCTGTTGTGCAGTTGACTACAACATTTTACGAAGTTGTGATATTTTAATTAAAAGGGGTGCTACTTTTTATGACTCAGAGTGTATAATTGAAATCAATTATGATTAACAAATTACAAGCTTGCAAATATTATGAATTCTTCACAGATATCATGACCAGCTTCAAGGTTCTGTTGGTGTTTGGGATGATTATGGCCATTTGCTTTGCCTGCCAAGCTGCTGAGGTAAAATTCCTTTATCATAATATTCTTTGTCATTCTTAATTCAATTATATTTTAATTAATATTTTCGAAGAAATAGATAATTTATTTTAAATAGGAAAATGAGAATAGACTTAACATCATCATCCATAAAAATTTTAAATTGAATTTTGCTCTGGCAGTGGCATTTGGTAAAGTAAATTTCTAGGAAAGCTATTTCAGGTCTTCATAAGATAGATTAGATGTATGTAAAGAATTACCTTCGTCTAATCTAAAAAGACATAGTCAATTAGCCATTTTTTAAGCTACGTAGGTTCAAACGATTCAATAGTATCCATTGAATAATTTTTTAACAAATGTACATTTAGTATGAGTACCCAAAAAGGGAACTGATTCAAATTCAAATTTAAAATATGAAAATATTCATCTGATGCCAGAATACCCAAAGTATGCTAAAGTTCTCTCAAGACTGACTCCAATATGGCAGAAAACCTAAATTGCCAGGCCTAACACGCAAAACTCAAGCTAATGCTGCAATAACGAGACATGAATTGCTAAATAAAAACAATGCGACTTTTTATTTACCCGAGTTCGCTATACATGTATCAAACAACGATACAAGAAATAACTGCATGGAGAAACACAATACAAAAATAAATGTCCATCCTTGCTAATTATAATTTGTATGACTCGTGGTGGCACAGTTGGTTAAGCGACGGACTGTGGTTTAGCGGTCCCGGGTCCGGCGCGGGCTCTCGATTATTCGATCCTGGGGTACTGGTGAAAATGTGCCGCTCACATAGTGCCTAAGCACTAAGAGGGGTACAGAAACTCCTGTTGTGATATACACTTCAGTGAATTAAAAAAAAAATACCGTCAGAATATTTTGAGTTAGTAAAATTCCTACACATGCCTTTCTATGGAATGGTAGTAAAGCCAAACGATAGTGTTGTGAAGTTCCACCATTGTGTTCGCTCAAAACCCCCTAAAAAAGGATCTATAATAGATCTTTCTAGTGGACGACATATGTCCACGCGATTTCCGCATACCACGGTGGAGGACGACATAGAGCGTCTTCAGTTTTCAAAAAATTGGTGGCAAAAATCTACCAATTCCATGGAAATGTAAAGCACACCAATGGATAGAACGAAAAACGTAGATATCGAAAACCGTGCGCACTTGCAGTACCGGTAGCGCCATGTAGCTGCAGCGGCCAGAAACTAATGCCGGAGAGCGCATTTTCTAATGTTTTTTTTACGTTTTCAAAAAAACGCAATTTTTGCAATGGCGTCACTCACGAAAACAAAGTCGCACAAGCATCCAGCAAGTGCTGGAACGTTAAAAAGTGTGCCAGATTCATCAGAAAGTGATGGTGAAAGTGACGCAAGTGCCAGATTCGAGATGGATCAGTGCTCCAGCAGTGAAACGTCATCAGAATTCGGCAATTCTGATGACCAGGACAGTGACAATTTGACCAGAACTGTGGATTTTTTTACTTTGAGAATTTGGTGTTTGGTGGGTGCTGGCTTCCTGCCATTGCCGCCATTTCCATTCCAGGGGGTGCCTGGTCTCAGCTCCAGCATTATGGATACCTTCAATGCTGGATCAGACCCCCTGGACCAGTTCAAAGTGTTTGTGGACACAGAAATGTATGACTCAGAAATGTATTATTCGATCCCGGGGTACTGGTGAAAATGTGCCTCTCACATAGTGCCTAAGCACTGAGAGGGGTACAGAATCTTCCTGTTGTAATATACACTTCAGTGAATTTAAAAAAAACTTATCCTCGGATGTAAAATACCTTGTTTGAGATTGTAATCGTTTGACTTTCGTGCAGCACAATACTTTCGAATGGCAACCCTCAAATGTTGTACTTTGGTTTAGTGTTTTTTGCCCTTAATGAATAATCTGGTAATACTATGTCACAGGAGACTCATGCGCATAATGTATGAATACATCCGCTCCCGATGCGACCGCAGCTGTTACGAACTTGTAGATTTGTACGACCCGTTGAAGCGCATTTGGTTAAGCGACTGACTGTGGTTTGGCGGTCCCGGGTTCGATTCCCGGCGTGGGCTTTGGCTCGGGGCACTGGTGAAAACGATCCTCTCGCCTAGTGCCTAAGTACTGAGAGGGGTACAGAATCTTCCAGTTGTGTCCGCACTTCAGTGAATTAAAAAAAAACTCAGATTTCAAACAGAAGTTAGCGCGAGAAGTATCGTAGTTGCAAACACAACAGACGGTCAATTTTACATTAGGTTCCTTGCTCACCAGTTTCACTTCCCTGCGCGCCGGTGCACATATTATCATTCGAAAGCGCTAATTGCGCTACATAAAAGATTACAATCTCAGAGAAAGTATTTTACAACCGAGAACAAGTACATCGAAGGCAGTTCCCAACAACGCCTACACAAAAAAGACGTCTCAAAATTTTGTTGTCCTGGAATGTCACATGGATTCGGTCTTCTGACACCCGCCACGGGCCCTCTCGAGTTAAGTTGAATCGAGTTATGGCCATAGTTATAACAATAGCTACAATTGATAATAAATTCCTAATCACACTAATATTATTTAAACCACAATTTTTTAGACTACAAAACAAGCATCTCCAGAAACAAAAGCTCCTTGGTGGCTCCAGGTTCTTCATGGTAAATATTTTTCTGAATGCTGCTGGGAAGTTTTTAATCATATGATTCGTCGCATCCCTGTTGGCTGAATTATTGATTTGAGTTTAACAAACTTGCAAAGGTTGAATTTATTAAGGAGCTATAAAAAAGAAGAAAATCTCTATTTCACACAGATACCGTGGATTTGTCTTTTTTGGCATAACAGATTTTGCTTCCAAGATTCCTGAGAAGAAAGAAAAATGTTTTTTTAAGTAGTATGAAATGACAATACTTAACAATAATCACGAATATTTTGATCCGGTAATTTCCAAGCTGAATATATTCTGCAATAAATTAATGGTTCAATATTATCTACAAGTAGAGAAAATCTGTTTTATCATTAAACCGAGATTTGCATTTGAATTTAAAGTTTTCTTTTCTGCCTTGGGTACTCCCTGTTAATCAAGATCTCAGTGATGTGTGCACACATTGTAATTTAAATGAATAATAAAATACAATTGAATGCAAAATGTATTTGAGTCATTCGCTTTCCATTAATTATTTTAGTCAAATTAACAGAATTTTTAGCTAGGAGTGAGTTATCATCATTCAGAGGTGTCGAGTGGCCAAGTGAGCATGCTTCCCTCGTGGCCCATAATGTGGTTTTGATTCCGCCCAACACCTTCGAAATTTTTTGGGAGAGAGAATTTCCTATGCACACTTTCATTTGGAATGGAAGTAAAAACAATATGTTGGGCATTTGAGGCACAACTTAGATTGAACATAAGAATAAATTTATTTAATCAATTTCAAAAACTACACCAAAAACAAGAGTCTCTGATTTTTTGACGAATCTGACCTTGGAGACATACAGATGTCCTTTATTAGCTAAAGTTTTATTTTAATTCACTGAAGTGTATATCACAACAGGAGTTTCTGTACACCTCTTGGTGCTAAGGCACTATGTGAGGGGGCATTAATTAATTTGCTACCAGGATCCGATCTATTGGCAACTGTGAGGGAGGATTTTGAGGATGAATTCCATCTCATCTTCCACGGTGTCAAATTCACTAAAGTTGGTCTACAGATGGAAGTATCACACCTGAGTGAGAGGGCACTGTCTATCCGAAAGGGTAGAATAGTTTTGGACTAAGAAGATATACCATACAGCAGTAGTGCTGTATGGATGGCACAACTGCCAGAAAGCTGGCTAGATGACTGCAAAGATGAAGTGGTGAAGCCTCTTCTTGCAAAGTACAAAGATGTACTCAATCAGGGCCAACCCACTGTCATCATTCCAGAAGTTCAGTTACAGCTTTGACAGTTTGCTGTTCTAAGATGCAGGCGTCCTTATCCCTCAGGTTTCAAAAAGCAAGCTTTCCTGCCATTGGCCCCATCTGGGGCTGCTTGTGGGTATATATTGTAATTGTAATTTGATGAATGAGCAAGTGGATAAGTGCCTGGCTCAAGGCATAGTCAGAAGGTCATTCTCTGAATGGGCCAGTCCACCACTGCTGGTTGGAAAGAAAAATACATCAGAGGTGAGGATGTGCATAGACTTTCGCTATCTGAATACACAATTAATACCAGTTTCGTATCCGATTTCAATCATAGATCAGCTTATTCACAAACTGCAATTGTCTCATTACTTTACTGCTGTAGGTTTTCAAATCAACCTTAAGGAGTGCAGTTTCAACCAAGATACCTTGGCTTTGTCATCAAAATGATGTTACATGGTGTTACAACCAGTCAGCACCTGCAGGAAGCCCAGATCTGATTGATTTGGAATCAAGACAGAGACTGGGTAGTTCGAGTGTGTGGCAGGTACACCAGCCTACACAGGATGGGGACCGTTGTCTTCATCCCCTGTCAGGTGGCACAGAGAGGTCAGGAGAAGCATTGAGAATGCAGGATGTCCAGATCTTTGACACCGTAAGGTCACCCAGGCAGGGGAGAGGAGAGGTGGAGGAAACCCAACTGCAGGACTCGGAGTGCACACCAGAGAGCAATGATTGTCTCGAGATGATGAGTCAGTGGCCTCTGCCAAGTCAACACCCTAGTGTGCAGGGGGACTGCTAGGGAGCAAGGAGCATGCACAGCACCATCTCAAAACAGCAGTTACCAGCCACCCAGGTGTGTCGGTCATCTGGAAATGTGGGAGGCTATCCCGAAGACAGACAGCAAAGCCAGGACAAGAGGAGTCCAGATGTGTCACCGGGAAGACCCGATTTCTGGCATAGCCCATAAGTCGGATCTCCTATCTCTGGAATCAGAGGAGGCTCTATGACCAGGAGATGGAGAAGAAGCATCTACTCATCGCCAGCGGCCGAGTTTGTGACTCGAAGAATCAACGTCTGGCTGACACCTCAAGTGAGGAGGAAGCAGGCTATTATGTAGACTCATGGAGGAATTCATCAAACTGCCAAGTATTACAGCAAATGGTCGATCCTCCAGTGGACTTTGAGCACCTAGGGAGTGCTGTCCAATCAACAGCTGACACCGGTGGGATGAAACCTGGGCCATTAAAGGAAACCGGAGCAGTGCCAAAGAGGACACAAAGACAACAATCCTCTGGAAAGCATGTACCAATGTTGGAAGCACCTACTGAGAAAGTCAAAGAACCTCAACTTGACAACCATGGGAAGCCAAAGGGGGGGCAGACCCACGGCAAGCTTCGACCACCTCCAGCAGCAGGAGCGACCCAACCAACACCTGTTAAGGTGGCGGTAAAGAGCAAGGTTGGTTGTCCTCGTCAAAGTCAAACCTTCAGGAACACCCAGGATGAACGAGATTCTTTGGTCCTGGGCAAACAGTGGACCAGATGTGGTTTGCAGAGACGAGAGAACCTGCAGCGCAAAGCCATCAAACGCCTTGCTGGAGCACCCAAATCAATGTCTGGAACCAAAAGTGGAGCTCTGGATTCTGATAAAGATGCTAGTGTTGCACAATGTGACATGAGTCCAGCAATGGCTAGCTGTTCTAAACAGCCAGGGTCTGGTCAAAAGTTAGATTGAAATTGACTTTAGACAAAGATCATGGTGACATTGTGTCTCATTTACAGGAGCCTGGTGGTGGAGAGACTGAGTTTGACGCCAATGTCAAGCCACTGACAGATCAAGCCAGCATGTAGGTTATGCAACCAAGCTCACATGTCTGGTGACAGATCGAAGGCTCACTACATCTTCCGCAACCGAGCTCACATGTTTAATAACAGTTCAAGGGCTAGCTTCATCCTGAGTGCCCTGCGCTCACATGTCAGTGGTCAGTGACTTTGACGGACCTATTTGCATTGGAATGCAAGATCATCAATAATCTGCTTCTAGGCGTAACAGCTACCGGAAGCTAAAATTTGACATTGTTTTTAACAAAAAATAATTATAGAGCTTAACCGTAAATTTTTCTGTGAATGCAGTTTTTGATGCGCTTAAGGCTCACCTTATTTTAATATTTATCATTTGGTGTAATGCGCTGTAAGCCTTCTCGGGAAGGTCGCATAGGCATTTGACCCAGGAAGGTCATTAAGCATAAAAGATAGCGATGCCATCTTTTAGGGGGAGGGGGATGGTATGTAAGCACTGGATTGAGAGTGGCTGCTATCGAATTCGATAGCAGCAGCTATCGATCCAGGGCTTGCATCACCACCTCATAAGTGCGCTCCTGGTGGCGGGTGAGAGAAGTTTCTGCCACCAGGGGTGCCGCCAACACCCAACCCGATGTCGGTGATTATGTGCCGGCGATCGGGGTCACTCCTACCTTAGCGACCGGTGAGCTTGCCAGCTCATCTTGTCTACCCTGCCATAAAAATTGTACATCAATGTAAAAGCAATGAATCGCCATTGAGTGCATCAGTTTCTCAATCTGTTTTCCACGTTATTGCATATTGACCATGTCGAGTCACTCTCTGGATTTACTTTGCCACCCGGGAATGCTGTTGCATTTTACACCAGCCCAGCAGAGAAGAGGAGGCATGCTCTAGTCTGTGTGACGGATCACGATTACAGTGATGACTAAAAAGTGAGATACACCGTGCACGCGGACCAGTAGTCCCCCAGACGTTTGGGCCTGAAGGTATCAACACACCCACTTCCGATTTGGTATGAGCTCCATTGTGTGCACCGCACCAGTGTGATCCTCCAGGAGAGAGAAATCGATGAACGTTAACCCTTTAACCGGCAAGCCCATAACCGTCACAGGCAAGTGAGGCCAGCACTGGATATGTCTGGACCTCAATCATATATACTGGAAAAGGCATGGCTCTGGGTGAAAAATATTCCAAGGAGCCCCAGACTGTCCAGGTGGTGCTGAACCTGCTGGATCCGCTGCTGGACAAGG
>JAQGBY010005424.1:0-14668 GCA_034698785.1 Mycogona germanica | reverse complement strand
ATCGTTCAAACGTAAAATAGCCGGTAAATTTAAACAATTAATTTTTTATTTCATTGGTGGTTACTGTAAACCCAGGAAAAACCGGGAACCCCTCTTGTAGGTTAAAAAAATGATAAATACCTTTTACTGAACTTTATTATCTCTCAATAACGGTACCTTAACAGGAGGATTGTAATATGAATTTTTGTTGTGTGGCTTTCGTTTTCATACATTATCATTTATACCGCAACTAATTCATTTTTCCTTATTCCTATTTCAGTATTATAGACAAATTTATATTCTTCTTGTGACTTATTACATTACACTACATTACATATAGAACATTACATTATTGGATTTAATAGGAAAATAAAAAAATATGGTGTCCTCAACATGCATGTTGCTGCTCTCAACACTTTTGTGTTACACGAGGGCAGTCTATTTTTGGTAATCAATCTTTTGGCTGCTGCTCACGTTCCGCTTTTATATTGGCTATAAACTCATCTATCAACGCAAAAAAAGTAGTCATCTTCGTGTAGTCAGGTTAATGCAAAAATTAAATAAGTTCTTATATTTTTTGGAAACCCCTTAATCTGTCAAACAACAAATATCGGTAGCCATTTCAACAGGGACACTATTTCAGCTCTTCCTATTTCAGCTATTTCAGCTCAGCTATTTCAGAATCAGCGAGGCATTGAACAAACACACAATGTACGCTGCCATTGCAAATGCATTGCTGCCCCGTGCCAGGCAATCACACAAGAGACCAGAGCCTTCCAATTTGCATGTGTTCCGGGGCAGCACTCTGAAATTGACATGGGGGAAGCTCCATGTCAATTTCAGCACTTCCTCCATGTCAATTTCAGCATGCGCTGCCGTTTAAATATATTTGCTGCCCCGTGTGAGGCAACCACACAAGAGACCAGAGCTTTCCAATTTGCATGTGTTCCGGGGCAGCACTCTGAAATTGACATGGTGGAAGCTCCATGTCAATTTCAGCACGCGCTGCCTTTAAGATATCTTTGCTGCCCCGTGTGAGGCAACCACACAAGAGACCTGAGCCTTCCAATTTGCATGTGTTCCGGGGCAGTTCCGGGTTCGATTCCCGGCACGGGCTTTCGAAAATTTCGATCCCGGGGTACTGGTCGTTACCCCTCGCACAGTGCCTAAGCACCATGAGGGGGACGTAAGGCCTGTAGTGCGGTTGACTACAGTTGATTGGAAACCAAAAAAAAAGTAAGTGTCCTCGTTTCTTAGAACGCGCTTGGCCAGTCTTCACCTAGCTTCGAAATCATTCGAACTGCTGCAGAAGCACAGGGTAAATGGCGGGTGGTCAGTCATCTCGAAAATGCACTTGGACAATAAACGGCGCCATCTTTGTCGCGATGTGATCTGGATTTTGAGTGGCCCAGTTGCTCATGATGGGACTTGGGGGAGGGGGGATGGATATTCCGCCATTTGTGTGGATGTACTTAGGTGGAGGGTGGGGAGGCTTTTGTGTCGCCGGGAGACGTTTTCGCTCTGTAATGAATCTAAATGGAGAGTCACTTGAGAGAGAGCGAGAGCCGGTAATAAATTGCACTTTTGCGTGTCTCCGTGCGCGCCTCGCAACGGGTTGGACGATCCTGAGCCTGTGTTCAAAAATAGTTCAAGGACTGTTTCGTCAACAGCGCCGCCTGGCGGCCAGCGTGCGGAACCCAACGAATATTCAATATAAGTACACTAATGCTAGGTTTTCCCCGTAAATAATATATGCGAACTCAAAATTGGTACCATTAGCATTTACATTCGTTCACATAAGTGAACGAGCACAGGACAGAGCTGGCGAGGCTCCATAATTTTTTTAAAAACCAATCAACAGTAGTCGACCGCACTACTGGCGTTGTTACGTACCCCTTATGGTGCTTAGGCACTGTGCGAGGGGGAACGACCAGTAAACTAGACCGGCGACAATTACTATTCCGGAAGCAGTACTCTATCGGAAATATCTACAGGGTCACCAGAGGATGGAAACTACTTACGTTACCGAACACAAACAATTTCAATAATGCGCTTTCTTATTTGTCGACAAGTGACATGACGAAACTGAGCGCCAGCGACTGTAGCTGTCGGCCATTACTTCTTTATTTACTCACTCATTTTTGTGTTTTTAATTAAAGTCGGTCTTAACCGAACTTTTAGTAGTTATTTATTGTTTACCACTCCAAACTACTGCGTGTGAAATGTTGACCGTCTCTGAAACCTTCGCCGTCAGATGGCGCTGCAATGGGATTGCCGTATTCGGCTTGCAATGAGACGTGGCGGGTGCCCAGGTGACAAATGATCGTCGACGAGCCAAAAGTGTTGGTTGGTAATTTCTGCAGTTTACCAGCTCTCACGTTCCCTTTTATTCGGAACCAATTTATGTTCGATTTTCACCTTTTGTTGCTGACCTCTCTCACTCTCCCACGTCAAGTTAATCGAACCACCCACGCACACACCATCCTTGGCTATCCCTTTCCCCCACATTTCATGCCCCCCATCCCCAATTTCGCCTATCCCGCTTCCCACCAGCACCTATTGCAAGTTCCCAACAGCGTTCGTGACGCTTTTAATTGTTTACGTCGACTTTTAACGTTGCTCTGTAACTGTTTATCAATAACGGTTGGGGCCCATTTGAAGTGGCCGTGAGCGACTGGGGTAGTCTGGTGGTAGTGGTGGTGGTGGTGGTGGTTGATGATGGTATTGGTGTGGGAACGCGGGAGGAAAAGGGGAAAGTGATTGACGCTGGACACAATGGCGTGTAAGGTGTCTTGTGGCGGCTCGTGAGCGGAATTGTAGGCGGAGCTGTGAAATTGGAAAATTGCGAGTGTTGTGCAGTAATTTGTGTTTTCACTGAGAAATCACTGTGTGTGTGAGTTAATATTCTTTACTTTCTGCTTTATTGGAGTATTTTTTCCTTAAGCATCGTGCTTTTCCCAAAATATTATTCACGGATGTTACCCGTACAAGATTACTTTTTTGCTTATCTTCTAATCAATTTTTGTGGAACTTACTGTGGCGTACTGTGTACAAGATTTGATTTCTAAATCTTCATAACCGTTTAAATGATTTTATCAAATTTAATTTTGAAACTGGACGAAAAACAACATCAAACTTGTTATTTAAAATATTTTTAAAACAACGTAGTTGGAAATAACTGTTCTGGTATTTTTTGTGTTAAGCTAAATAGACGTGTGTGCATTTTTAGGAACTATGGATCGGGACCCACTCTGAAATAAAATGACTCGCTGCCAAACATACATACCAGCCACAGCGACCCCCCAACGCGCGAACCGTGTTGTTCTGCGGAAATGGTGGTCCTAGTTTCAATAGTTTTCATTATTCCGAGCATGCGTGACAACATCTACACCTTTGGGACCACACCCACACCTCCCTTTCCTCCCAGTTCCTCCCACACATTATTTTCCTTCCTCCCGGTTGTTTGTCTGCCTTCCCCGTCTCCCCTCTCCCACACCTCATCATATTTTCCGGTGTTATTTGCCTGTCGTAAAACGGGGTCTAAACTTCGGCTGGTCTACCGTGGAACGGGTCTAAGCATTGGCGATTTGCAAGGGTATATCTACCTGGTGACCCGCATTGCATGCGGATTCGTGCTGACCCGACCCAACCGAGTCGACAAACCAACAAGAGTCGAAGTTACTCATTGATTTTGTATGGTGAACCTAAATTCACCCGACCGGATGTGTTTTAGTAATCATTGCGCATGCGCAAATTCAAAATATGCGCCCACCGATTGTCCAAAATGACAAATGCTTTTTTTCCCTTATGATGGATGCACAATTTTATTTTTTAATGTAAATATATTTTTTAATCTTGAGAGTTGCCCTCGTATTGAATGTATGTAGTAGGTATCTGCCATTACATACTGGGTGGTGAAAATCCCCCGGATTCCCATGTTCCCTTTATCCGCACTTTTCCTCCATCATTAAAACTAGTCACGCGTTAGGACTCGGTTCCCCTCCTCTCGAATGTTCTTCGAGTGGTGGATACGTGTGGGGTCGCAGGTCGACCGCCATTCTAAAATCAATGCCGGGCTTTCCGTGTTCTTTTTTTTGCATTTTGTTTGGTGTTGGCACTTCATCCTTCCAAAACCACCAATTTACTCTGATACACTTGGAATCGTGCAGCTAGCTCTTGCCTCATAAGAGTCTCTCTCCATCAATGAATTTCTGTCTGTCATGGAGATACGCGACACCAACTCAGTCGACTGGGGTATTGGATTCTAGGTGGCACTAAAAATGGTCTGTTCGAAACGTTCGAGCCTCCAGAGGGCGCCACATCCTCTTGGCGCGAGTCGCCAGTAGTGGGGAGGCAAATATTTTTTTTCTTCCTAATAGCCGTTTTGCGTGGGATGGTTCGGGCTTCTAACATTACTCCTCTACAAGCTAAATGTTTTAGTGTGAAATTCGTACGTGCCTCTCATGCAGTATGAGGCTCACTCAAACCTTTTGGTGTTGGGGATGATGAGAGAGGGAGGGGGGCATAATTTTCGCCACGGTAAAAAGGTGTCTTGTTTTTGAGACTACTGCGTACGATGACGATGTGGTAGGAACTCGTCTCGCCGAGATAACGCGCTCCGTAATCCGTTAATAATTAAGCTTATCGTCTAACTAGAAATTCATAGCGACAGCTTACGTCCCGTGTTGTGCTACATCCCGCCTCGTTTCGGGTCCGCATTTTTGAGTTCGCGTAGACAAATTTTGAAATTTAGTATGAATGGCGGGCGGATAGGGTGGTTTAATGGGTCCGGGGATGTTTTGAAAATGCGAAGGCGGTGCAGAGAGGCGCCACAATTTGTGAGGGAAGAGCTTTAATACTCGTATTAAAAATTAAAATGCACTATATACTTTGCATGAATCCTAAGTGCTCGTTGGCCTAGGCCTTAGAGCGGCTATGTAATGCGTTTCCCGGGCGTTCCGGAAGAGCGTTGAGAGAGCCAGGGTGCCCGACAAGAGTGGTGCCATTAGTTAGAAAACCCTCTTAAAGAGATTCTGGAAAATATCATGTATGTATAACTCAATGAGGGCGCGCGCGTACGACTCAATTGACGAACAAATATGTCTCCGCTGGGACCGCGTCCTGGTCTATGGACACAGCATGCTAGTTCATAGTGAATTGCTAATTAGCGATATTGTAGCATGTGGTTCGTTCCCTTGTTTCCTTCCCTCTTCCGCCTGAACCTAAAGCGTATTGGCATCTCGCATTTTCCCTGGATGGTCCGAGACCATCACCAGTATTTCTGAAGTCGCGAGTCCAACATTATCATCCTTGCCACCGAAAGTGCCACCAGCGACGACAGTTAACCAGATATCTGATAACGGACTGAATTCAGGTTCATGTTGTTGTGTTTTTTGCATACAGAGCAATAACAACAAAATAATGGTGCTGCCCCTTATCGGTAGGCGATCACACACAACCTTTAGTTGTGATGTGAAGCATCCTGCAGAGGAGGAAGGGGGCGATCCATTGTGCTCTCACTCTGCTTCTATCTCTCTCTTCTCCCCCTCGCCGATGTTATACCATCCCCTTAAATCGTGCACACGCTGCTGCTGTCCGGCATTATTTACGATTGCTTTTATTTGGCTACCGCTAATGGCATCGCTTTGTCCGGGGTCCATATTTACTTTGATCGACACTGGTTCCTCACTCCCCCCCCCCTTCCGTGAGCCTCGCTCTCCCTATCAGGTTCGGATTCGATACTGTTCGACCCTTACCCCGAAAAACATTAAAGTGCCGCTTCCTGGTTGTATCGATTAAGCGCAAGCAGATTTCCTGCTTCAATTTTAAATCTGGCGTTTCCCATTCACCTTGTGGGGGGATGTCTGAGAAAACTAACACGGGACAGAGCCGTGGAAAATGGATGACGAGCTGCCGAGGCTCCATTAAAAAATATAATAAACTGTATTTTTACGTATTTTTCGTGTATGGTTTTTTAAGGCGCTGCCGGTTGTAGTCATTACTCGATTCTTATGCATTATTGTGTGGGTGTGTCGGTTAAACTCGATCGAAACCGTTTTAACTGCATTCATGTTGTCCAACTAATTGTCCATCCTTTTCACGTCCTCATGAGTTAGAAATCTCTGCAGGGGCTGGGGGAGGGGAGGGGGAGGGGTGATGAGTTGTAATCTAAAAAATGCCAAGCACAAAATGACTTCCACTGAGCAAAAAAGAAAGCTACGTCCGCGATGTCCCTTCACTATTGTGCGTGTGGTGTGTATTTGTGCAGCAAATTAGATGTGCGAAGCAGATAGTAGAGGGGTTGGAAATTGGAATGATGGCTATGTGTGGGGGTGTGGTGGTGGTAGGGGAGAGTGGTTGGGGTGGGGCGTACCACACGTCACGGGCAAGCACCGGCGGGGCCCGTCGTCGTTAAAATCCCCGAGTTTCTCCTAGTTTATGGTCAGCGGTCGCTCGCAAATCATTCGAAGGGCGGACATAACTGTCCTGGAACAGCGTGTTTCGCTGATTAATTAAGGCCGTTTGGTCAAGTGGTACCACGGGATGGTGCCATTGGGTTGAGTTGGGGGGGGGTGTAGAGGAGATGAAGTGGCGGAGATGCGAAGGGGGGCGTGGCTGACTAGGTCGTGTCCTATTCTGCGCCTTTATCGACCACCGACTCTGGGGTTACCAGTGGGCTTACGATCGAATCACGTGGTCAAGATTTTTTCTATAGGGACGATGGCTTCTCACTCTCCGGTTTCCAACCCATCTCCTATTATTTATCGATGACGATCGCCATTATTTACGATTGTGGTCATTCGGTACACGAGATCGGAGCCGTGTCGGTCCGTAAATTGGTCCGGTTTTACTTTTTAGGGGCATCAAGATACTTTTTGGTGCCCGAGTTTATTATTAATGCAATAATGTTCGATCATAATCTTTGTAATAGGACATTTGTATATAACTCGTATGTACTTCGATGTACATTATTATTTTTTTTATAAGTCTGGAATTTTGGTTTTGCAATGGCACTAGTCTACACCTCTTGGACTTTCCGCCGCAATTCTGGTCTATTGACTGCTGAGGTCCTCCATGCCTTTGGTCCAAACCAGGGTGTGTTAGTTCGGGGAGGCGATTGTTAAGTAAGTCATGTAGTTTTGGTTTTTTCAATGGTTTCACCAATGGTTTTTGCACCATTGGTGGCAGTTTTGCATCGTTGCGTGTTTGCTTAAGGTTTTGAAAGGAGTTCTACTTGGTCTACTTCGTTACGACACCGAAAATTATTCCATTTCACCAAGGGTCTCGGGAGTATGTGTGGGGCGGCGGATGAGCGAACATTGTGACATGGCACCGGCGACACACACACGACGCCCGCCCAACACGTGTTGCCGTTGATAAGATTGTAAACACGTTTTAGATTTAGCGTCGAAATCTAATTAATGCCGTCGCTGCGACTGTCTGTCCCGGAGCGGCGGTGGCCTCGTGTACCCTCACTCGGTATCCCCCTGCCCCCTCCCCTTCCCCATCCCCCGTTAGTGTAGGCGCGCGCGTGTGTTCGCACGTAGGGCGAGAGTCACTCTCTCCCGAGTGCCGCCATATTGCCTGGCCGACGACGCCTATGGCACGTCTGTCGTGGAAAAGCTATTCGTGACGACTGCGCCATTATTGTCGCCGTGTGTTTTTCTCACACCTTCATCTACACTAGTCTATGCCAACGAGATCGTACTGCGCCCCGTTAAACACTCATCCTTTCCTTCCTAAACCCATCATCATAACTCAGATTTATAACCGTTTTTTAAAGTTGGAAGTCGCATGCTTCAAAGATAAACGTCGTTCTAGAGCGCATTCAGAAACGTGTGGCCATTAGAATTTGGAATCTGCTTGAAAGGAGGGTCGCATAACCTTAATAGCAATTCCATTACTCGTGAAATTATGCAAACGTTTCGTCCATCACAATATCTGGTTTATTTCGCCTGAATACATTTTAATTTCATTAAAAATAAACTCCCGTAAAATGCTCCAGAATAACAATAATCGTTAATAATTTGAATACATATGAGATAAGTTTAGTTGCTCAAATAATTTAATAACAAATACTTGTGTGAAATAGATTTTTGGAATATTTGAATTCCGATCCAGTTTTTTTTATTTCGTGGGTTGTTTGGACACGACCAGCTCTGACACGTTCTTCTTTATTCTGACTGTGGATTCAACTTTGTCCACCATTTCCGCTTACACGCGAAGGAAGGAAAGGTGTGGTGATAAAAGTGATAGATGAGGGGTGGGGTGGCATATGGAGTTGCGAGGTGGAGAGGGGTGACAAGTTGTCGTAGCTGTCTTGACGCTGGCAGAGTGCGGGGGTGGGTGGGTGGGGGGGTGATGGCGGCAGTCGTAATCCCCGCCGCCGTGGCCCCCCGTCAGCACCCATCCGCGGCCGCCCAATTCGCCGCCGACGTCCCTCGCTCCGTTGCCTGATTACTGAGGCGGGGATGCTAACTTTCCAAAAGCCATTAGCGTAATTCCTTATTTGTCTCTCGTCTTCCGTTTCTCGGCGCCCTCCTTCCCTCCTCGGCCCATCTTTGATTCATCCCCCGCCCCACCACCGCCACCCTCCTCCTCCTCCTCCTCCTCCTCCCCCCTCTCCCGACATCTTTCTCGTCGCCACCCTTTCTGTCATCGCACGCCCAACGTGATGTTGTCGTTGTCATCATCCCCAAAGGTGATCGTCTGCTCATTCTTTTTTTTGTCAACTCTTAGTCATTCGCTCTCCGTGGGCCAGGTGTAAAATAAAAACGTTGTCTGAACGCCGAACTGGATTTCAGAGAATAACACATGATTGTAGCGTTTGGTTAAGTTTTGTTTAGAGAGATGGCGGATAATTATGACTTAACGCCTGAGCGCTCCAAAAATGTCGAGAATTAATTATATGTTCTTACGGGTGCACCCGATGATAGCTTTTATCTAGAGTTTGGTTGGAGATCTGAACATCCGCCATTTTATATATATATATAGTGGACTTCGTTTTCCTGTTCGGAAGTTTTCAATTTTCGTGGATTCCAAATATGGGTCCATTTTCATGATAACGCGGTCCTGCTGTTTTGCCGGAGTGATGTAGAATATTGGTTTCATTCCGTCTGATGAATAAGTAACGCGAATCGTCGAGGTGTCATTTGCCTCTCCGAATAACCAATTGATCAGACCGTGCTCGCGCCCGAACAATGGCCAATTTTCGAACGCGACAAATGGCCGCGCATAGTAACGTTAGTGCTCTCTCTCTACGGGGAAGGCACACTCTGAAAGGTTTGCTATTTGGTCGCACCATTTCGGCATTCGGTTCGAACTGGTACAGGCTTTCAGCGTCGTATTTGTAGTTTCAGCAATGCCTATGTTGCTGGCCGAGAAACAACGTCGTCGTCGTCCCCCCCCCATATCTCCCACGGGTTCTCCATTTTGCTCCATTCACCGCCTGCTGTGTGTCCCTTTCAGCGACAGCCGTGCGGTGAATTTAACGGAGGGGGGTGGGGGTGTTGTCGCCGAAATCGTTGGCCAGCGTGTGGGTGGGGCGGTTGGGGCTGTCGTTGGCGTGGTGGGGGGGGGTCGAGCCATCATCCCCCGTCGTCCTTTTGTGTCCTGCCGACTCGTACGGACCTAATTTGCATGCAGCAACCGTGCCGCCCCGGACCGACGTTTCTAGCTGTTTGCATAATGACCATTTGCATAGAGCGCGGTGGCGACGCGGGAGCTTTATTAGGACGGCGGGCGTTACGCCGGTCGTGTTCGTTAGACGCGCGCGCACCCTGTATTTGCAATGTGACGTCAAACCACCGCCCCCGCTCGGCGTTGGAGTGGATTCTCGGAGAACTCGCGGATGCAACAATGTAGTAGTGTGCGGGTCGACGAGTCGGTTATAATTTAATTAGTACTGATGTCTGCACCGAAAGGCCGACTGTGCCTACCTGTGGGCTTGAGGTTCCTACGTCACTGTCGAGTAGCGAGGGCTGTTCGCGACGGTCTTGAAGGGATTCGCAGGTGAGGCCTTTGGGCTGTATCGAAATTTCGACAGTTTTTGTCCCAGCGGAAGCGATCCCATTAAAAAATCATAAAAGAATATATCCATAACATTTTTTTTTACAAAAGTCCATGACAAAACGCGATGCTAACCTATTTAAGCGGTTTAAAATAAGAACTATCAAACAAGTTGCGTACACCGTAAATACAGTCAGATTACAAACGATCAACAAAAATAATGTTATTTAATATTTAATTTGTTTTTGTGGTTTTTTTGCGGTTGTCCTGACGTTGTTGTCGCTTTTGCCGATGACAGCCGGGAAACGATTCACCTGCCTTTATGCGTTGCGTGTGTCATCGCATTTCTTTTGCATGTGATGATCATCTTTATTTTGGAATTGGGGGTAATGACGTATTCCTGTAAAACGCCCTCTTTGTAGCCACGAACCGGGGGATGCCAAACTGAGCCTGGTCCCCCCTCGCTGGGTTTTAGAATTGGGTACGACCGTGTGTGTGTGTTTGCTGGCGAGGGTTGCCGAGCGACAAACGGGCGGGTCGGTTTTGTGAGGTGGGGGTGGATATTTGAAGTGGGGGAGTAATATATTTGGTGTGGTTTGTGTTAGGGGGAGGGGCAGGGTGGTGATGTTGCCGGTTAGATATACTTGTGCAACGTATTTTGTTTCGTTCTGCGCTCCATTTGGCGCTAGTATTTAGTAAATGTAGGCGGCGACATTGTTTGTGCCCGCTCGTGTGTGTGAGTAGAGTAATTTTAAATGAATGGAATCCATAATTTTAGATCGCGATCCGATGAATGCTCTTCGTGAAATTGGAATATCGGTATGTGAATGCTAATTATGTTTACAGACGAGTTTCATCCCATCCCCTCCCTTCCCACATACGCACACACACACCTACCTTCCCCCCCCCATCGTTTCGTCTATGTTAGTTAAAATGCGCTTGTTTGTTTCATTTGGAAACTGGCGAACACAAGTTTGAGCAAATATTCCATTTGATCGATGGAACTTTGCATATTGCATAACAGACATTTAAATTATATTTTATCTTTACTAAAAATATTACACAAACCATTGATTTTTAATTACCAAGTTTACTGAAATATCGTCTGTGTTTGAATTTGTGTACATGGCATTTGATTTTTTAAGAAATCTCGAATATTATTTCATACAAAGAACGAAATTGTCTTGAATGTGGGTGTTTACATTTTCTATGTCAAGGATTGTCAATTGAAGACGTTGCCACCACGGGAACAATCCTAGTAATTAATCAAGCACTTTCATTATTGCGGTGCTGAGAAATGGTTTCTTGCATTTTAAGCCCAGTCACGATGAAGATTAATCGCACGGCGTCTTCGTCATTAATATTTTTTCATCGAAAATGTATTAGAAAAAATCGGTTAATGGTAATTGGTTTCCAATACATTTTTACGTGTTGCTGGCTTTTCTCAGCAGATGTGAATTGTTTCTCGCCATTAACATTTTACGAGTCGCTCTCAACGGCTGCATATCGTGTGTTTTTGTACAAACGAACATTGCAACATCCTGCTGAGATCAGAATCTAAACCCGAACTAAACCTGAGCTATTTTGACTTTGCAGAATAATTCCGAGTAGTTTGTTTTATTTTCATAAAGCCACTTTTTCGTTGGTCTTACAATCACCACTTTCTCAAGAGATGCAATATCATATTTTAAACCTTGGCTGGTGTTCGGTCGTCGTTGATTATTTTGAATGTTTATTTCCCTATTTTTATTTTGACTGTGATTGATGGCCTTCCGGTAACAAGATCCATATTCACATTTTGGAGAAAACGAATTCGAGTGTGTCGAAACGCTTTGAATCGCATTCAGTCGTCGATTGACAAAACTGCATCGAACCAACTGATTCTCTGGAATGACACCAGATGGCACCAGTGACTTTCACGCACGGGGGAGGCCATATCGACCCTTCCACATTGATCTCATGAGGGCGAGCGGTTTGAAAACGTGTGAAATGATTTCCGGATCCTTGCATTATCATTAGGGCTTGCTAATTAATTATCATACGGGACAGGCGCCGGCGCCGGGTATTGAATAGACCCTCCCCCTCCCCTCCCTGTTAATTAACGGCGTTCGTTCGTTAGTTCAAATAGGAGCGAATTATTTAGAACAATTCGCTCGTTCGCGCTCTCTCTCGTTCTCTAGTATTATTTATTGTGTGAGGGCAGGTGGGTGAAAGGTTTTTGCCTAGCAGGTAAATAGTGATTCGTCTCTTCCAGTGTTTATCTTGCAGTTGTTGAGGAAACATTTGTCCGCGTAATTAGTGGGCACCTTATCGGCAATTTCGAGTAGGACATCCTGATCAGACCCCAAGTCTAGACAGGGCGTTTTACTTTTATTGTCTAATTAAATCTGATTGCTCGTTTTGTGTTTGTGACGGGGGTGTGTCTAGATCCAGGGTTTCTAGGGTTAATTTGTTTTATGATTTTAATCCTACACCATTTCTATCTCTAACTATGAGTGGGTGTATTTTTGGCTGTTTGGCAATTTGATAAATTCGCGTTTAGATCTCGATCATTTCAAAGGGTACATTGCAGGGCTGCTGTGTGTGATTGCCGATTTTCGGGGGCAGCCAATGTTAAGTTATCCATGCAAAATGTATACGGATTGAGTGATTGCAAATGATGCCCAAATGTAATTCTAGTCACCCTGCACTCCTCGTTTTTGAACTTAGGTTTAAATATTATAGATTTTTGGCTGAAGCAAATATTCTCAGTGTCGTACTTTCGCCAAAATATGTCTTATGATCGCGATAAATTCGCCCTAAATTTTCTGCATTCCTTCATGCAGAAAATGCGTTTCCATGTTTCTTCAGTCATTTAATGATTTTCGCAGAGGTTTTTCAAATTGAAACAGTATTGCAATGAGAACAGACATATTCAGAGAGATATCATTCCAATGTAATCGCTTGCAAAGGACGGAGCTTATTTTCCGAACCTCCTTTGCGCCAAGTCATTCAATGGCTTTAAATCATTTTTCATGAACGAGAAGTTTTTTTCTTCTCCGTGGCCCACGAAAATCACTTTAGGGAACATTGTCATTGAACCTCTTTCGGCTTCGGCTAAAGACACACATTTGTGCGCGCAATATATATTTTTTTGCAGATTACCCCTTGCTCGATGTATATGTCAACCGTGGCCTAATTCCTAAATTTTGTGTTCTTTTTTCTCTTTTTTCAGATGCATCATCCCATACAAATGAAGCCGGCCGACAGTGAAAATAGAAACGGTAAGCTCCTCGCTCAGAATTGTTTTTAACTTGCCGTGGACTACTTATATATGTCAAATTTGAAAAACTCTAAAGTAGAACACTGCAAAATTTCATTTAAATCTACGCAGTTTTCATGAAGTTGAAATCTTTTTTATTTGGGGTTTTACGTTTTTATGACTCCCTGTGTTCATGTCTGGCAAATAATATTTGTTGTTTACGAGTAAATATTTGGGGCTCTTTGTATTTATTGATCGGACAGTATGCGCAGTCTAGCCTTAAGTCGTGAATAACGTCGGGCTGGTTAGGTCGACGCCGGGCGTATTGTCTGGAAAAGGAAAGGATAATGGCTTCAATGATTGCATTTCTAGTCAATTTCTATTGGTTAAATTGATTCGGTTCTCGTTCGTAATTGGAGGGGGGCGAAGAGGGCGAATCTATGTATCCAATCGAACGGCTCGGTTGAACGTTCTTTCAAAGTTGGGAGCACACCTAGGCTAAGAACCAAGGTTGGGTAGAGTTGGCTAGCAGAGTGGGCGCGTTCAGCATTTCAACTTTTAGCGCTTTCCTAACATTATTGGTCTTTTGAATTATATTGGCGGTCACGAAGCAGTCACTTATGAATCTGTTTTTGTTTTAACATCAGGAATTTCAAATATTGAGTTGTCCAGTGTGAAGCTATTTAAAAATACTGTAACAAGTTTTAGGCTAGCTACACTATTAGAATGCTTCAAGAACTGTGGTGCGGCGATCCAGGGTTCGATTCCCGGGGTACTGGTCGTGCCCCTCGCATAGTGCCTAAGCACCATGAGGGGATACGTAACGCCTGTAGTGCGGTTGACTACAATTGATTGGGAATATGAAAAGATGCGCGAGAAATTTCAATTGTGCTTGAGATTGTGGGAAGTGGTCCATTGAGATTGTGTCCATCGCAAGCGATACAGATCACGTGCTCAAATTTTATTAGAAGTTGAACGCACCCTCTCAAGCACAATTGAGATTGACGAATTGTCATTCGAGAGCGCCTAGTCATTTCTTGTCGAAGCACGGATGAGCGGCACGCGCCGATTCTGTTCAATGTTTGAACGCACCTTGCTTAGCATGTTTGGATTAAGCATGCTTGGCCAATGTAACTAGGATATTAAAATTTCTCTCAGGACATATTTTTCAAATTACTGCAGTGCATGTCATAACATTAGCTACATTTTTGAATAGTACTAACCCGGTACACTGGGGAATTTCATTCTGCCAAATTGGGGGAATTTGTTATCGCGCATTTAATCGCATTTACCGGTGCATATTTAGGCATAACTAAGCAGTTAATTTGATTTCATGGAAATTTCTTCCGACAAATCATTTAAATCCGTGCACCGGTACATTCGTAAATTAATT
The DNA here is from genome assembly GCA_034698785.1 of Mycogona germanica. NCBI lineage: Eukaryota > Metazoa > Arthropoda > Diplopoda > Chordeumatida > Chordeumatidae > Mycogona > Mycogona germanica. The sequence goes on along the minus strand of JAQGBY010005424.1, from coordinate 47 downwards.
TTTCTTGAAGATCAGATATAAGCGTAGTTTATCGACGATCTTGTTGC
>JAQGBY010005423.1:0-14669 GCA_034698785.1 Mycogona germanica | reverse complement strand
AAAAGATTCCACGAATGCCACAAATAGATTTAAGAAAACGTTTAAAATTTTAAACTAAAATATTAGTGAACATTGCTGTTTCCAGTTTCCAGACTTTTGATACGAAAAGCAATTTTTGATCACCTGAGCAAGCGCGGTATTCAGGTAACTATCGAGACTTTCGTTACTTCACATTTCCTTAAATTATATCATCGTTGCGGAAAAACAAAGTTCCCTAATTTTCTTCTTCCCCTTCCAGACTTATCTCTGGGTGCTGAATAGTTGAATAGTGTTTGAGTAATCTTTCTACCATCTTTGGTGGTCGCATCAGTGCTTAACAAAATGTTAACTTCATGTTAACGAATATTGTTTCGGCGCTCTAGACTAATTATCTCGTTGGATTAATCGTGTAACACAGACCCGAAAAGATTGCGATTGCATTAAAAATCACAGCAAAATAAACGCTCATCTCACAATGAGATAGATGCAAGGAGTTTCAAAGTTTGGATTTTCATGTTTCTTGTTGGTGGCTGGTGACAATGTTGAGAACAACATTGTCTATTACGATTCTTATCATTGACGCTGCCTAAATTTGACATCCCTAATTTCTCTTATCTGACGTTCTCGTGCGTGACGCGCACTCGATATTTTTCAGTAGACATTTGCATTACTTGGATTGTGTATGAAACATTTTTTTAGAAATAGGCTAATTTGGTTGTCTTAATTATTTGCAAATAATCGCCAATGGGTTTATTGCCCGATGTTATTGTGTCATGTTATTTGATATCAAACTGTATGTTTGTACTGTTAAATTTGTCGCGATTTTCGAATCCGGTGATTTTTGTTTGTTATTTTTTACGCTGAACACCAATTTGGAACAGCCCTCTTAACTTTTCGACGCTGCACCAATTTTGAATTCTCTTCGATCTCGGATTAATAGATCTCGTCAATAGTGCAAAAATTTGTTGCTTATTCCAGAACCCACGGAACGATTGTTTAATATTGACACTATTTATTTGCAATCTAAAAATTTGAAGCGCTTTTAAGAGAAAGCCAATCGGTGTCTTCCAAAAAATTAAGTTCTGGGTTTTTTTAAACACATAAATAATAAATCTTCATATGGTTTTTTAAACATTTTCTCTGAATAATTTGTAATTTATATCAACCTTAGTCGCCCGTAAATCGTTACTTTTTGCTAACAAATGCCAATTTCTGTTCACAACGACTTTTAATAAATTAGCTTTTTCTGATATTCGCTCAAAACGAAGCTGTACGTGTCCTTCCCATTGTTCTGCAATTTATTTCTTGCGCCCTACGATTTTTTTAATGAACCTGTGTTAATGTCATTTAAAAAATTGGTGATTGTTCTTGTGATGTATCATGAGCGTTAGGTTTGTCGGCAGCAGTTCAATTTTATTATGTGCGATGGTAGCTCTCTTACTATTAGTTATATTCGAGTAGATATTATATTTTACTAAGAAAGATATTTACACAATGATAAAAATGTGCATGCATGTGATTAAAAGTTGTGTCATGTTAAGAGTTTGTATCTTCATAAATGTTCTCTACTATTTTGTATCTTGTAAGAAATATAAAACAATTACGGATGTTCTGTTTTTAAAAATTATTATGTGTTTATGTTGTCCCGAGTGCAATAAGTGCAAGTTACATTTTAAGGTAAAAACATAAAGCTGTTAAGATACGTTCGAAAATTATTTTTCAGGTTAAGATTAAGGTACGGTAATACAAATATTCTGGAATACAAAGTGTCTCTTTGTGACTGAAGACAGCAAAAAATCTCATCTCTCGACACAACACAACAAATGACTAGTTATTATCTTTTATTGATTATCAACGTTTTTTCTGATTGTTTTTGCTTCCGTAAAACAATTTAGGTTGAGCACATCGGAAAACATTTAAATCTGGGAAACTGAACTGAACGGTGTTGGGGGAAAATAGAGAAAATACAGGAAATGTGTATTTGGGAATTGTGTATTCACCCTAGATATTGCTATTTACCTGTAGTATCCAACTAAGACGTGACTGTTCTCACAATTAACTTAATAACACATCGAAGACTCATTTTTTATGGCAAAATTGATTTCCTGATCAATTACATCTAATCCTGACCGACATGATTAATTTTTTCATGGATCACCTCAATCGTAATTGAGAGTGCCAAATCGCATGACGCCCCCATTTATTTAAACGAGCACGATGCCCGGGTTCAATTCCCGGCGTCGGTTCTCGTTTATTCCAGCTCTGTGTGCCGGTAAAAAATTGTTCTACCCTCGAGTAGTGCTAATGAAGTATCGATTAGGAATACAGAGTATCCAGCCATTTTGAATCGTTGATCATAGTTTTTTAGGGCCAACTTTTGACGACCATTGTCTGACGTGACAATGATAATAATAGTGCTAAATTGGCGGATTGCTGAGGTGTCCATGAGAGTTCGACGTCGGCTGTCAGTTTTGTCAACGACAACCTTCCGCAGTCGCTTCAATTGGCAACGAGACGCCGACATTGTACCACATCAAGAATATTCGGAAAAACACTTTCACGACAAAGACGACCATAACATTTTGAAAAATTTCAATTTGAAACTCCTATTTTTTTAATTAATCCAAGTTTTCTTTTTTATTTTAATTATTAAGAAATATTTTTTAATTTTAATTACTAAGACGATTCTGGACCTATTCAGATAAAATGCGGGACATTCTCAACTTTGACCTTATCTTAACTAAGGAGTTTCTTCGAGTGTTGTTTGTGATTGTCTTGCTGATGACATCTAGTTTCCGGTGCGAGCGACTAACGGGAAACGGATTTATTATCAACAAAGGTATGTGCAGAAGTTCACCTTCATTTTTAACTGTTCTGAAATTGGTGATCTTGTACGTTTTTAGAGGTCAGTTATATATTTTATAGTTTGAGCGAAACTCGGAAGTGCAGCAACATCCCCCATTAAATAAAAGCTACTGTATCAAAATCTTGTGTTTTAAAAAAAAAAGGAAAATCGACCACTCTTTGCTTTTAGATATCTGTTCCCCAAATAAATAAACACGATATTCATTTTAAATGTTTCGAGAAAGTGTCTGAAACGGAAGTAACAGATGGCAGCAAGTTTGGAACGAACGAAACGTGGCGCGCGCGAGTCGAGCCTCTGTAAAAGCGAAAGGAGAAATTGTCGAACAATAAATGAAATAGCCAAATGGTTTGTATATTATTACTCATGAAGGTTGGCACAAAATAGAGATTTAGATAATCGCCTTCAAAGATATTTTTCGCTATAGGGTCCCAGCAAAATTTAAATTGTTTTCTTCCTATATCTAATAATGATATTATTAGATTGGTTCCAAATTTCTATATGTTGTAGTTTCGGATGCCCTTAACTAAGAAATGCAAAAAAAGCTGATTTTTAGGGTTTTAAGCTGCTCCCCCTCCTTTTCCACTTTTCTTAAAAATGTCTCGGGCGAGGGGGAGCAGTTTAAAACCCAAAAAATCAGCTTTATTTTGCATTTTCCTGTGAAAGAGTGACAAGAGCATATCCTGCCCAAATTTTGAACCTATCGGATAAAAACATCACTAGATATTGTTTAAAAACTTTTCATTTTTTGCTGGGACTCAATGACGGAAATAATCTTTGGAGGCGATTATCTCGAAACTCCATTTTGTTGCATCCGCAATGAGACACAATCAAAAATTCCATCTCTATATATAAGAAACTAGCTGACCCGTCACGCTTTGCTGCGATCTCAGAAGAAAGGAAAATCCATAGTTACGTTAGCCTTTTCATTTCTCGTACCACTCGAACATTTGCCAGTGCATAAAGTAGTTTTCCCGGTAAAATACGCCAGAATTACAATGCTGAGATGGTTGAATCTTCTTGGGTTTTGACACCCCGTCCCGTTTTTTAAATGGATTTAAATGGGCGAAAAACAGAGTCGCTTGCAAAAAGCAATTTACTATATATTTTCCCCCCGTCCCGTCCCGTCTCTGTCCTGTGATTGTTCTCATTTTCTTAAACATTTCATTGTCGATTTGGTTATTCTAATTTTTTTTTTTAATTTACTGAAATGACGGGTCACAACCGGAAGATTTTGTACCCCTCCGTGCTTATGCACTTTGTGAGAGGCACATTTTCACCAGTACCCCGTGCTAAAGCCCGCACCGGTAATCGAACCCGGGACCGCCGAACAACAGTCCGTCATAAACCAACTGCGCCACGACGGGTCGTACGATTCACTGCTTGTAGTTTCAATTCATATGCCTTATTTATATATATTTTCATTCATCACAGTCTCGATGGACTTTGCCCCGCACACGCGACATTCAAGCTCATGATTTCTTTTCCGCGATGCATGAAAGGATGCGCCTTGCGGGGAAGTTCAGTTTTGGGCATTCAGGGGATCGCGGGAATGTAGCGGCATCAACAAATAATAGTGATCGGATGATCGTAGGAGAAAAACATTTGGCATAAACCTTTTTGGGTATGTAGTGAACGAATTCCCAAAGTTTCATAGAGATTGGATGAATGGTTTAGTAATGCATAAACGACAAACAAACAAACAGACAAACAAACAGACATACATACAGAAATTCATTTATATAGATATATATATTTTTTTTAATTCACTGAAGTGATGAAGATTCTGTACCCCTCCGTGCTTATACAGTAAACATCCTATATTGATCATTCGAATTTATCGTCTCTCTCGTGGTGCTGTGGTACGGGGTTGGTATTTCAGTTGAAGGATCGTGAGATCTGATTCTCGAAGATGAGCGGTATTTTTTAATATATTTTTGAACAATTTTTATGTGTCAAGTAATAAAAGCAATCTTTATTTAAACTTTCCCCTGATTCAATCATCTTGGAAATTCTTCTCATGTTTATTAATGATACACATATGTTTATTTTTTCAAAAAAACTGACTCCCTCGACCGAATTTGAACCCCAACACTCACACTGCACCAAGTATTCCAGTACCGTGCACAACCAACTACACCACTAATCTCACCGCAGCAAACACATTTCATACACTTACTACGTATTTTATAGTTTGAGCGAAATTCTAAGCGCAGCAACATCCCCCATTATATAAAAGCTACTGTATCAAAATCAGCGCAACTTATATCAGGTTTTGATGTTGTTTCGTTGATAAGATATATATTTTTTTAATATAAACCACACTTCCCCGTTTATTGATCCCGGGTGAAGCCTGGCAGCTTGGCAAGTTCGGTGGATTCTAAATAAAAATTGGGTCTGAATTCCTGTTGAATTTTCGCTTAAATTAACATTACAGTGGAGTTTCAACTTAGATACAGCATCTCATGACTGAGTTAACATTGCATTTGCGAAGTTAGTTGTTAAATTTTCTATTCTTATTGATCGTTCTCGAATAATTCAGTTTGCGACAACAGTATCAAAAATGGCGGCGACAACTTGGAGGTGTCCTGCAATTCCGTAGCACTGATGACGTCACTGTTGCAGCGAGCCAATCACGACGTGGCCTACGATTCCGTGGAGGCGAGGGCGTGTCTCTGGCCGCTGACCAATCAGATGGCGATCCCGGAGGTTGGTAGCGGAGGCCTGTCCAGGGTGACGTACGGAGGCACGCTCCAAGCCATCGCCGACTTGATGACGTACTGGGGATTTGACAACACCCTGATCATCATGGATCAATCACAAGGTGACCTTGAACCGTTCATCTCCCCTTTCTCGATCGCACTCGTTTCGCTGTTACGGACAGATAAAAATCGGATTTTTAATGAAGTACAGGATCATTTAAAGAAAGCTAGAAATATCTGCGAAAAGTCACAATGACATTTAAGTAGGTCATCTTCACATCTTCCTTAGGGACGTCGCCAGAGTTGGTGTCTCGTTTCTTCCTGTCCCGTGGTCTGCCCGTAAGAGTTCGACTCGTCGCCGAAGATCAACCGATCCGGGACGATGACGATTTGAAGATGGCCATCGTGTCCTTCCGGTACCTGGTGTTGTGGAGCGGCTCCAACACCACCGAGGCCGTGCTCAGTGCCGCGTCACAGCATTCGCCGTTGTTCGAGCTCATGCACAACTGGATAGTGGTGATGAGCGAGGCGCGCATGCGTCGATTGCGTCATCAGCCATTCGCTCGGATGCTCGGACAGCGGAACTCACAAATGGGCGTCTTGGTGCCAACGCTTGGACATCAGGTGAGTCAAGATACGTCCCAAATGTCCCATTAAGTGTCTCCAGACTCCAAAAATGTCAGATCGATGAACCACCTGGTGAGTCATTTATCGACCAAATAGCACGCGTAGTGACGTCATTCTTGTTACTCACATATCTTGGTCTATTGATTTGTTAAAATGGTCTGCAATTAAATTTTTTATAGTGAAATGACACATTGACCACACTTGAGAAATTAATGCAGGGAGTATCGAATTTAATTACTACTAAATAAATAAAATGATTGATGGACTGCAATCAACAAAATCGTCAATAAACAACGTTTACTTCTGATCTTCAGGAAATAAGAAATTGCAGACAAACGTAGGAACTCACGTGACGAAAGTTTTAGTCACTTCATACGTTTGTCTTTGTGTTTCGCAAAACTGCAATTTCTTTATTTCCTGAAGATCAGACCTTGTTTATTGACGATCTTGTTGCTGACTCTCGATGACAGCCCATCAATCATTTTATATATTTGTACTACCATCGGCTTCTACTCGAGTTACTCTTTTGAATTAATACTGATGATGGTACTCAAGGCTTTGTCACTTTGGAACAAAACCAAAGATTGCAGAAAGGTCAGGAGTGCCATGATTGGAGCGACGTGGAGATGACTGATTTGTCTGATTTAATGGAGAAACACTGAGAACAAATACATTTGTTCAGTTCCAGTTTTCCGCCAAGATGTTTGGTCACAGGAAGAATTTTGAAAAAGAAACTGGAATTGGAAAGGTGGAGATGGCAATTCCCAAGATTAGAGATTGTGCCAACTCATCCACGGTTTACATCGAAATACCTGCTCAAGATAAGGTCAAACTTTAAAAAAACTCTACTCAATTTCCGTATACACTGAACGCGTAATGTTCATGCGTGCCTTGCCCCTTATTTTGTTGGCGGAAGGCAATCACTGTTAGCACCGACTCACACCAACACCATGTGGAATATCTAACAGATTTCGAGGTTGGTCACGTTGCTGATGAATTAGACAATATTTATCGGTGTCTTTTATCTGATCAGGAAAGCGTGTTTCATCGGTTCGTCTCGAATGCCGACATTTACGACGTGTTCCGCAGTCCTCTGACGAACGAAACGGAGTTCATCCGGTTCGCCGTTTGGAGCGCGCGGGGCGGGCTCCGCTATCTGTCGCTGCGAGAAGCCAATCTGAGCAGAGACATGTTACGTCAACGTCGTCTGCGCGTCGTACCGTTTCCGGTAATGTCCATGCAGATGACCACTAGCATTTATATCTGAAAGCCATTTCAAAATACGAACGATTGTCAATTATTTCAGTTAATCCCGTATACCATTCTGGACAAATCTCGAACAAAAATCGAAGGGGGTTACCTGCCTGAGATATTCTTCTCCATAGGGAAACATCTCAACTTCCGGTGAGCCTCTCTCGTCAACTCAGAAATAGACTCATTGCACAATAATAATTAATTTTGCTTTATTACTAATTAAATAATTTCTTCAATAAATAACAAACTTGCTTCTTCTTCACAAACATTTAGGTATGACATTCAGTTTACCAACGATTCAACTTTCGGAATCGAAACCAACAGAAGTTTTAGTGGATTTGTCGGTAGAGTACAACGAGGGGTAATCAAATATAATTTCTAAAATCAATATCAATCAAACATTTATTTATATGTGAAAATATTTTAAGCAACAAAACATTCATGATTATTTTGTTATTTTCTTGAGACGTTTTCTTGCAATGTTTTTTGAATGATTGTTGCGAACGTGTCCGAACGTGTCGACAGGAAGTTGACATGGCGTTCTCAGTGGTGTCACTGCTGCAGCCCCGGAAGCGAATTCTGCACTATGGTGCTCTCATCTCGCGCGGCTACGTCACCATGTGTTTGCCCAGACCCGATTCCACAGTTCCTCCCACCATCTACGTAAGTGAGATAAATTGCATGCACAGAACCACATGTCCTGATATACTCGATCGAGTATGACTTTATTAATACACGATTACACGGAAGAAAACATGTAATCTGAATAGATCCGTGTAATTTTCAAATATTCGTGAAATATCATGTAATTTCATTGAATTGCGAGACAATCATAAATCACTAGCGATATAATCACCAAATATGTACACACTATTACAAATTTAAAACAGTAAAAGTAAATCTTGACCACGGGAAAATATCGAGCGGCAAGTTGACTGACCACAAATCCTTCCCATAGACCGCCTTGTAATTCAGGTGTAATGCAGGGAAAGTTTCAGGGGGAGCTTTTATGTGCGATGTAAAAATCCGATTGAGATAGGCACATGAAAGTGCCCCCCCCCCCTGTAAACGATTTAAATTTGTGTTCTTTTTATTCTTCATCATGGTGAATTTCTATAAGACATTAGAGATTTGTAACAAACTATTAAATTGCAATATTAAAATATAAATTGCAATTTCTGACATTTATAAGGCTGTTCACGTTCAACGGTAATTTAAATCTCTTTAAATTGCAGGTCATGCCATTCTCGGCGGCCGTATGGCTGAGCATGCTTCCGGCCCTTCTTTGCCTCATGGGGGCGCTGCTGGTCATCACGGTAATTAGTCCCGACAACAGCGCCCTCCGCCGGTACCTACGAAAACCGGCACGCTTCCTTCTCTGGTTTCTCTCTGGTGAATTTCTCGAACAAGGTAAACACCAAAGTGGGGTTAGGTTAAAAAAAGATAGCATCGCATTGGCGAACATCGAAAATGTAGGTTTCATCACTTGCTCACTAGGAGCGCAGTGAGTGCAGTGCTCGAGAACAAGTAACGCCACCTTGTGACGTGATAAAGCTCAATTTTATCTCATGTAGCGTTCATATCACCGCCGGGCTGGGCAGGTAAGGCGGTGTTCTACACGCTCCTCAGCGCCACCCTCGTCACGTTCACGTACTACTCGTCCATCCTGACCTCGCTGCTCACCTACCGTGAGGAGCGACTGCCCTTCAACACTCTACAGGAGATGGTCACCAACAAGAACTACAAAGTGCTGCTGGTCAAGCAGTCCATGCACCAGACCATCTTCGAGGCAAGTATTAGAAGAGTCGTTCATATCTTTCAACCCTTGAAATGTTTAGAAGTGCTCATCACTTTGTGTTATGTTTCAGAAAGCGTCTGACGACATTTTCAAGCGGGTGTGGCAAAAGGTGGTGAAGGAGGGCCGCAAAGGTCTGGTGCAGGGTTTCACCGAGGGCTACTACCACATGCTGACCGGAAAATACGTGTACATCTGCGACGGTCCATCCACCCAGTACCTGGCCCGCTCCAACTGCCGGGTGGCCTTCACTGGCGCCAAGTATCTCAAAGAGTACTTCCACATCGCCATCGCCAAGACGTTTCCTTATGCCAAGCTCTTTTCCAACGAGTAAGTACTTCCACATTCTCCAGGCCAGACTTCGTCCATAATGCATCTTCACCTTTGAAATGAAATATTTCTTGGATTCTCCTTTCTCTCTCTCTCTCTCGTTCGACCAATCCACATCTAGTTTGTACCGGCTGTTGGAGGGCGGCATCATCCAGCGTCTGGAGGCCATGTACCTGCGCTCCAATCAGGAGGCCTGCAAGCAGGGCACCGAGACACGACACCTGGAGCTGGCCCAGGTCATCCCACTCTTTCTCTTCCTCACTGCTGCCGTCGTTCTAGCCATCGTGACGCTACTCTGCGAAATCTGCGTCGACGCCAGACTCAACGATCGACTTTGAGACAAATAAAAAAGATAAAAAAGCCATTCTCCGAAAACTCTGAACCATCGATTACAGTAACGTCAAGAAAACAACAGATTCGAATTCTTCTAGATGCCACTTAAACGTTTCCATAGAATTTGAGCCACTGCATATAACATAAATTCAGGGCGCTGTGTTACGCCGTTTGTGAGCTATCGAATCACATTAAAATCAAATCAATCAAAGATCAACTTTGTGTTATTGCATGAGATTAGCACTAGATAAGTATCTATTTACTCGTTGATTCCATATTTATGTCACTCCATTCATATTGCCTTATATGCTTAAAACTTCAACGTTTGATATCTCGAGAAATACAATTCCAGAATCGAGAATGCGATTTGCAGAATCGAGATCTGGAATAAGTTCTACTCGACTACAAATTTGAGGAACTATCTACAGCCCATATTTGATTCAATTTCGTTAAGCCGTTCGTAAGTTAACGTCGAGGCGGACAACTTAAAGAAAATAACTGTAATAAATGACAAACTTTCAGAATTATACCACCTCATTTATCTGCCCTGTTATAAGACGATTTCCAGTGAATCCGATTTCCATTTAAGACATCTGAAAACAATTTTAAATAATGAAGTTGATGATCCAAAAAAGATTAAAGGCGTCTTAAAATAAGTCACCTATACTTACAGTGAAGACAACACCAAGACAAGACAACGCACAAGAAATTTGTATGCTCTTTTTTATTTTCTTATTAAACTTGAGTTATATATGAAAACATAGGCAACGCATTTCAGTGACACATGCACAACAAATAGCTAATATAAATATATCCATTCAGTCAATCGTTCGAACAATCAGACACTCAAAAAACAAATACACGCACAACCAGGCACACAATTGAAACACTATGCGTCCGCCACGAATTAAATGCACCGCTTCTGGATGGGATTCGAACCTCTTCCCCTCACCATCTGAGCCATCAAAGGAAGGGGAAGAGAGAGAGATTGATAGAGAACAAAAAGAAACAGTGTTCATAATTAACACCGACCATACATCCTATCTAATTTTCATATCTGAACCCAGGAATATTTAAGGTTTCAATCGATAACATAGTTTCTCGATCGATATTGTATTAGAATCCGTTAATGTATTATGGAAGAGCTGGTATTTTTATTGTTGTTACGATTAACAGATAAATACTTAATATTTAAATAAATTGGGAAAATAAAAGAACAAAACGTTCCTGGTTGAAGAAACCCACTAATCACAGATTGTATGTATATATATTTTTTTTAAATTATTCCCCGGATAGAAACATGTATAGACACATACAAAAATATCCCCATACTCTTTTTTTATCCCAATGTCAGACCTGACGGCTGACAACACCTTGGTCACCCAGTAGTATATTATACACCATTTATTGATTATTTTTTTAGAATACGGTAATTCCATATTCGAAGGCTCGTTTTTAAATCGCCAATTTCTGTTTTGATGGCCGATCCTGCTTAAAACCCCAATTGAGCCCAAATACAATCCCCAAAATCAAAGAAATACAATGTCTATGGAAATGCACTTATGGCTCCACCTTTATTGCTGATGGTAGTGCCATCTAGTGAGAATCTGATCAAGCCATGTATTTTGATGATGATGATGATGACGATGATGACCTCAAGTCACAAAAAGACACCATCTTTATATTTCCTAATCTCAATCTTTATGGATAAAAAGTCCTCACTGCAAAACGAATTGATGTCTAAAGGACAACTAAAAAAATTCTGAAAATTGATATTCTGACATTCGAATCATTAACACTGCGACAATCGCAAAGTAATGAAATGGATTGGTCCCTGTGTCGTCAAATTTTGCGGTTTCACCCAAAATATTTACAAAAAAGTACACCTCTGTGAGCATAAAAACCTATTTCTACATTCCGTTATAAGCCAATGAATATATTCAATCTTCAGAACAATGAAAAACGTAAACCTGCGTTCTGTCACGGAACGGAAATGACAAACCCCAAAACAACCAATAGGAGAAGTGGATTTGGACAACGAATCCGCCCAATTGTGAACCCATATTACATCGTACAAGATAAAAAGTAAATAATTTTGGCACCTTCTTCATGCCAGTTGAGAGCGTTTTGGTTTCCCCAAAAACTGATGCGATGACACAAAAGTTTTTAACACTCCAGTCCAATAAGACAAGTGTGCCGTTATTAAAACAAACAAACAAAAAAACAATAGTACACATAATCAAACAATGATAATGGAAAATAATAAAGTAGGAGATGCGTGATACCGATATTGAAACCCAATTTGAACGGTGACGTCATTGGCTGGCGCCATATCAGGAGCTCGAGTCATGTCCACATGTATTTAGCACCAAAATGGCCGCCGAATGAACCACACAAAGATGACGTCATAATTGTTGTCATAAAAGTTAAACCATTTTCCCCAGTTAGCAACAAATAAATATGTAAATCCTTTGATCAGGTGTCTTAAATTAACAGTCGAAATTTGAATTGTGCCAATTTACCTAAACATTGGCAGCAAACTAAAGTTTTGATTCATCGAACATTCGATATTTTTCGATCAATTTCATGAGACCATTTGGAAAATTCAACGCATTAACTAACCATCGTCAATAAAACTTCTTACTAAACCGGAAATGCACTTTCGGATAAATCTCATGGGTTGGAATTTATTTCTTCTAATGAAGATTCAAAATTTCCTTATTGTAAATTTTAAAACATGCTTTCAGTGATTCAGCCAATCTAACCAGCAGATTGAAGAGACACTGGTTAGGTAGAAAAATATGATGGAATGTTTATTTCTACCTTTTCCGAACTAAACTTTCTGATGACCACCGCTGGGAGCGTGGACGATCAACTATTTTTTTTTAAAGTCCAATCCGAGCAACACAAAAGAAATCGTCTCATATAGCAGACCAGCTGCTAACCAGAGGGGAAATTTTCTTTGATTTAAAGGAATAATTAACTGGAGATTATTATTTATCTAATCCTTGACTTCTATCCGAAATTACAATTCACATTTAAGTCCTGAATATTGGGGACAGGCTGGAACATGCTATAATAAATTTGCTGCTGTTTCTGACAAAAAAGATTTTAAAATTTTAGCTCAGAACGAGTTTCACGATTTTTGGAACATCGGAATACAAACGATTCACCGGGATAACATTCCACAGACAAGAAATAAACCACCTTTTGATAGATCATAAGAAAGAAACCTTCAAACCTGCTGTGGAAATCTTAAAAACAATGGTATTGATTGCGTTATTGTGTCTCGCACTTAACAAGTGACGTCATACAATGGACAATTGCACACATTTCCCCTCCTAAATGTGAGTTGCCTGAAGTTCACATTACACGTTCTAATGATGGTTAAGAGACCAGAAAAGAGTAAAAAGATGAAAATATTAGTCTTTTAAAAAATGACAACACCGATAAAAGCATATGACAGAAACAAAAAATAAAAAATGGTTCACTTTGCAAAAAAATATAAAGCACCGGGTGAATTGACGCCCCCCCCCTCTAAACTACATCGATGACGTCATCGATTCATTTCTCTTCATCCAGTGCGAACGAACCATACGAGCGTTTCGAAATCGAATTACTCGCAAATATCACTGGCCGATGGACGGTTAAGGATCGGGTGACGTCAGCATCAGTGGGTTTCCTTCCCTTTTTTCTTTTAGTTCAGATCTTCAGGCGTTGGTAAATCCGATTATGACGATGATTTTTTGTGACGAGTCGAAACATGAGTACAAAAATCACCGGAGAGCAACGGATGTGATGACTCGTTTCTCTCGCTCTCTCTCCGCCAGATGGCGCAGGGGCCCACATTGTCGCATAGTGGCATTTAAAAAACCAAGATGGCCGCCATCCAACAAATTAAAACCGACTGTTGGATCCAATATGGCCGCCATCCGGCAGATCCAAGATGGCCACCATCCGCCAGATCCAAGATGGCGGCCGCCACCTCAAAAAGTCATAGCAGCTTTTATATTGGGCAGAGGACACGAAATGGCAGGCGGAGCTGGTCCCATCGACGTCGCACTTAACCTTTGGTCACGGACGCGCGATATCTCAATAAATATATTTATAATTATTTAGAATATACTCGGGGTATCGATTACAACGGCATGTCTATTTCCCCCCTCCCGAGTTCATTCGTGGCCGCTTTCTAAAACCGCGAGCACTTTTGTCAGGATTCAGAAGGGATCTCAGTTCCGGTTGTTAATCTACAGATGGCGCCGACCGTTACGCCCCCTATGCGTCACCTTCTCCTGCAGCTTTTTGAAGCCCGGCAACGTCTGCCAGAAGGGGCTGAGTCGACACTTCTTTGGAATGCACTTCATGGCTCCGCGCTCGCCACAGATGCAGTCCATACAGGGACCGCTGGCGGCAGGGATCAGCTCTCCCTTGTTGTAGAACCGATTGCGGAACTCACACACTAAAAAGTAGAAGACAAAAATAATTAATCATAATAGCGATTGTTTTCTAATCTATTTCGTTAAAGACCGGCAAAAGGGAGGTGCCGTGATCATAGATTCAATTTCCTGTCGAGACCTCTGGAATTTCTGAGGTGAAAAATTCCTGAACGCGACTTTCCCCTGAATTAAAAATAAATGAGGAACCCCCTTATTATATTTCCCCTGAATGCTTGTATAAATTAGGTGCTGACGTAGAAGCAAAGGGAAGCAAGGGGGGTCTCGGTGGTGTAATGGTTAGCGTGTCGAGCTGTTATTCCCGAGATCGCGGGTTCGATTCCCGACCGAGA